>JBBBDQ010025118.1:0-20000 GCA_037127315.1 Ascarosepion bandense | reverse complement strand
GCAACGGCTGCATTTAGTTGATTTAACTGCAAAAGTGTGAGACCTTGTTAGTCTGGTTGCTCGAGTAAATTCTTAGGCGGGTGCATCGGTGAGCTAAGCCCGTCGTAGCAGAAGCCATGAAAATATTTGTAGAAGTAATGTTTGAATTTACCTTTTTATGTTTTTTCTTTAGTAGCGATCGTGTTTTTTGTCTGTCAGTCAGTTAAGTACCATACGAGAAACACACATGGGTGATCATGTCTCGAAAGAGACATGACTGACTGTGCAGAAGATTATCCCACAGTAGGTTGGAATTGCTTTCTGCGGTAGACTGGTTGCCGACCAAGGCTATAGAACCAAATCTATCCTGTTATTTGACTCATAGCTGAAAGGGGAAGATATGTATTATATTATTATATAGTAATAAGTGGGGGATCAGTTTATTACTTCATCACAATATAAAACGGATCCCCCACTTTATGCCCAGTAAAGGCATTAATCATATGTTCAATTATTATATTCAGTCAGTCAGTTAAGTGCCATACGTGATACACGCTTGGGTGATCATGTCTCGAAAGAGACATGACTGACTGGGCAGAAGATTATCCCGCAGTAGGTTGCCATTGCTTTCTGCGGTAGACTGATTGCCAGCCAAGGCTATAGAACCCAATCTGTCCTGTTATTTGACTCTTTTCTCCAGTTATGGGTTAAATAATAGGAAAGATTGGGTTCTACAGCCTTGTCAGTCAACAGGTGTACCGCAGAAAGCAATGGCAACCTACTGCGGGATAATCTTCTGCCTAGTCAGTCATGTCTCTTTCGAGACATGATCGCCCAAAGCGTGTAACACGTCTGTCACGTAACTGACTGACTGAATATAATAGTTGGAAAAATAATTAAAATTTGTGCTGGGTATAAAGTGGGGGATCGGTTTTCTATTGTTATGAAGTAATAAACTGATCCCCCCACTTATACTTAATATAATAATGTAATATAATCTGTCTCTTCCCACTCTAGGTATGAGTCAAATAACAGGATAGATTGGGTTCTATAGCCTTGTTCGTCAACCAGTCTACCGCAGAAAACAATGGCAACCTACTGCGGGATAATCTTATGCCCAGTCAGTCTCTTTCGAGACATGATCGCCCAAAGCGTGCATCTCGTATGGCATTTAACTGACTGACATTTCTTAGGGATTTGTTGCAATTTACTTAAATGTTATATAAACATTCGATCACATGTGTACTTAGTAGTGTTTAAGAAAAGATTAAGCATATTAGGAGTCAATTCCTTCTGACAGATATGCATCATTCTATCTACTGAGGTCTGTTTTTATTTCTGATTTCTTTGATATATTGTATATTATCGTAACTGATAATTTACTTATTGCAATGACATCACTTTGTTGAATTTCATCCCTTCAGACAACTACAATAGAAATTGTGCCTTAGCTGCCATCTGTATTACAAGCCATCGTGACCGTGGATTTGAGGATGCCGTCCTAGTTTAAACTCTTGACAACACCAGATGAGGTACCGTCTCTCTGAAACTGTAACTAATTACAGTATAAACCACAGGCTGGCCTTTTGAGAGTGAAAAAAAAAACACAGAAATTTGCTTGAGTAGGCGTCTGCGTAACAGGGACAGACTGGCCGCCACAGCAGATAGGCATATTTGGAAGCACGCGACTAGTCAGTTTCTTTTTTCTTTCATTTAATGCAGTTACCAAGAAATCAGGGAGCCAAGTTCAAATTCTAGTTGAATTCATTGCATTCACTTACGCGCAAATACCGTCTCTTCCTTCCACTTATGAGTTAAATAACTGGACAGATTGGGTTTTATAGCCTTGAATGGCAACAAATCTACCACAGAAAGCAATGGCAACCTAGTGCGGGATAATCTTCTGCCCAGTCAGTCATGTCTCTTTAGAGACATGATCGCCCAAGCGTGTTTCACTTAACTGAATGACCAAGAAACATTCATTGTCAAAAGCTACTGGGTTATTGTGAGTGTCTAAAGGGTGGAAGCATAAAGTGCATATTATGAGGATATGTAGGATATATGACATCTGATCCATGTCTTGAAGAGGCTAAAGTCATAGTGGTCAAGGAAGTATTCTCTAGGGAGTTCGTTCCACAAAGTAATAGTTTTAGTTAAGAGGCTTTCTGAGTGAAACTTTCTCCTTATCAAATGAATACATAGGAAATAAGGATGATTTGTCTCCGTGGAAGTGGAATGGCGGTTTCTAGTTGTGACGGTCTGAACAGATGGAGTTCGGTCGGACAATTGTTATGAAAAAGCGCTCGAGTAACTGTTATATAGCGACAAATAACAAACACGGGTGTATATAAAAATATATCAGTGATATTTTTATTAATGAATGATGGACCGTGTGGCACAGGGCAGAAGTGAGAGTGCGCTCTTCCAAGGTTGACAGGGGTGACGACGGGAGTGTAGCCTCTCGCTTAGCTCGTCTAGCTTCTTCTTCGACTTCTTTAGCTTCTTCGACTTCTGACTGACTCGTCTGTCGAGACTGACTTCTTCGACTTCTTCAGCTTCTTCGACTTCTTCAACTGACTGCCTGTCGAGCCTGACTTCTTCGACTTCTCTGACTTCTGACGAGACTCTTCTGTCGAGACTGACTTCTTCGACTTCTTCAGCTTCTGTCGACTGACTGCCTGTCGAGACTGACTTCTTCGACTTCTCTGACTTCTGACGAGACTGGCGAATCCGTGTTTTTCGCAGTCTTTATATATCTTCCAAAAGCGGAACTTGTTTCTTCCGGCTTTGCCTTGATCACGCGACGCCTACACGACGCCTACGTAAATTCTCAGAGACACTTGTCTGTTTGCTCTGAGCTATTTCCGCTCTGTCGGAAATAGGGTCAAAATGACATCCGCTGCTTTCAATGACCGAAAACACCCACGCTTCATCAGCCTTCTTGGGTGGGGCCAGATTATTATATTACATAACGAGCAACGTTTTGTCAGTAAGAAATTGTCTGTGAGATGAAAATTAGTTCATTACCTGCAAGGCTGCGCAAATGCTTTTGAAAGTGATGATCGTGTAATTTCGATTTTTGCTTCGATTCTTTCTAAAGGAGCGTCTCATGAGGACAGGTATTTTCCGTCACCATTTATTTATAATATTGATGGGAGTTCACTTTCAATTATTTCGTTTTGGTAATAGGGGATGTTAGGGATCGAACTTAGGGCACAGTATTGTTGGTCATTGCTATGCGGCAGATGATTTAGAAACACTCTTAAGCGTCCAAGCACTAGAGTTGATTTTTTCTGTATCTGACTCATTAGTAGCTATGTCGGTTTACACAGATTTATTGGCAAAGGAACACGGGAGGTCACGTAATTAGACATAAACAAACGGGTCTGTTTGAGTCCATTTTTTTTAAGATAATAGAAATCGATTCTAATAAAAAATATCCAAACATTTACAGAGATATGACTTTCTTTGATCAATTCACAACACTTATGAGCCATAGTTATTGATTTTTAGAGGTTGATGCAAATATCCCCAAAATGTTTATAAACAGGAATCTTATCCTCTCTTATTACAATAAAGACCGATGCGAATATATATATATATATATATATATATATATATATATGTGTGTGTGTGTGTGTGTGTGTGTGTGTGTGTGTGTGTGTGTGTGTGTGTGTAGGAAAGTTTTGAATTTAAAAATGTACTTTTTTGGACAGTATTTGTTTATTTTTATTATTGTATTTTATATTTCAGACCGCCCTCGGTCCTTCATCAGAAAGAAGTGATCACTCGTTTCTGATGAAGGACCGAGGGTGGTCTGAAATATAAATACAATAATAAAAATAAACAAATACTGTCCCAAAAAAGTACATTTTTAAATTCAAAACTTTCCTATACATATTAAGACAGTATACGTGGATCATCACTATGTTATATATATATATATATATATATATATATATATATATATATATATATAGTGTATCGAGGCAGCATATACTTTTCTAAGCATATATTGTTAAATACAAGAGACAATGAACGTCTGTTATGTTTAATCATGAGCCGTTCTAAACATCGAATTTTGTCTTTATTTTCACCTGAAATTAAATCCAAAATACGATGTTTAGAACGGCTAATGATTAAATATAATAGACATTCATTGTCTCTTGTATTTAACAGAATATGCTTAGAAAAAAACATATATATATAGTCATCCGCAGACAGATCTGCTTATCTGTATCACAGCTCATCAGCACGGTTAGACATCCGATTGCTTTTAATCCAGGATTGAAACATCAATCGGCGATTCTACCACTGAGCTATGGGCGCTCGGTAGAAGGAGGCAGACTTTTTAAGAAAAAGTGTGACAAACCGTAAAAATAGTATAAGTATAGATTGATTGTTGTCATTGTTATTAATATTGCTTTTTGTATGATATATTAAGTGTCCCTAATGGTATTTGTGTCTCTACATGGATTTCGAGTTTAACCCTCTAGGGCCATTCGTATCATATTTGATACAGTATGAAAACAAGCCTTGAAAGAAATATTTTCCTGAAAAATTTTTTAAGAGAAATATTTTATAAATTTCAAATGAAAGCAGTACTGACTGCACAGTCAATGAATACCAAATGTTTCCTTATAGGGAAATACCAAATGTTTCCTTATAGGGAAATACTGTATCAAATATGATACGAATGGCCCTAGAGGGTTAACGTTGACTCTTTTCAGGCGAATAAATTGTGACTTTACTTATCGAGATTCGTTTGTTTTCTTGATGACCAAAATATCGTGTAGATATAGATAAATTGTGAGCAGGCCTGAAAGTTTATATGCGTGCGTGTTTGTTGTTGTTTTTTTTTTTTGTTTTTGTTTTTTTTGTTTTTGTTTTTTTTACACTCTCACGTTAAATCTCTTCCATCACTTGTCGTTGGCCAGAACATTTTTTTACACTGACTTGCGAAATTTAATGTCGTCATTATACTTTAAAACTGTATTCAGCGGTTTTGATTCAATTCGACTCTACGGGTCATCTAGTTCTTTTTGTTGTTTTTGGAAAGCTATTTTTGCAATGGTTCGCGAATCTTTTTTTTAATGCGTTTGAATTTAGTGTGTCTGTGTGTGTGTGTTTTAGGTTTTTCATGTTATTTTGTTGAGGGAAGGCTTCTATTTTTTATAAATATTTCTTCCTGCATCATGAGCGTGTCATAATCTGCATTTTGGTAGATAGGCATTACTCTGAATTTACCTACATTATATTCGTGTAAATGTTGGGAAACGTCCGTGCAGTGTTGCCCTTTTGTTCAGGCCTTGTATCGCTCTACGTATATTTTTCTGTATTCCTCGCATTTTAGAGCATAAATTAGGTTTTTAGAATTTCAGCTCATATTGGTTTTTATTTCGAATGTAGATGTGTTTTCGAAATTGAAGTGGTTTCCTTCTATTATTATGTTGCATACCCCACAACTTTTTTTGTTGCGCTGTGTTGTGTGTTGCGTGATTTTGATGAGGTAAGTTAGTTTTTTTTCAATTTGGGGGATGGCGTTTGCTTTTAATTGCTTTAGTAGTTTTTAAGATTTTTCTTTATTTTTCATTTTTGCTGAGTAATTCTATGTGTCTTTTAATCTTTGTAAATAATTTGGGGTTGCTTTTGTTGTGTGGAGATGTATGCTAGAATGTTTTCTTCTTTTTCATGTTTTTTTTTAGGTTCCGGGGAGATTCTAATGGTATTTCTTTTGCCAGTTGGAAACCCTTGTTTATTAGTGGATTGGGGTATCCCCTTTGGGGTATCCTCTTCTTTGTAGTGTTTTTCGTAGTTCCTCTAGTCGTATTTTACGAAGGGTTTCGTCAGCTACTATACTTCGAAGCTTCGCCTCACTCATGACAATTTATATTAAGTCTATTGTGATTGGAAAAGTATTTTCTCACTTCTACCCCTACTGACTCCATACTATCTACTCATATCACATGATTGTTTGATATCTTTTCCAACTCTTACATATTTCCACTGTGTAAAGTAGATTATATCTAATCTCCTGCCCGTAATTTAGCGATATAAACCGTTTCTCAGCATATAATAATTCCGCCCATTGGTATTCTCAGCATCCTTCTGTAGAGTCCCATTTCTGTTGCCTCAATGCTTCTATGAGCTAATTGCTCTGAAAACAGTGCAGCCTTCTTGTTCATTCTCAATGGCGTCAGATATTTTTAAGTTGTCCTCCAAAGCAGGTAGATAACTGCGTGAGTAAGTTTTGTTTAATAGCATATCAACACCTCTGTGTGTTATTTAATGCCAAAAATTATTTTTAAGGTGTAGGGTTTGATACATTCACACCCACACACACATGGTCATTCAGCGTTCACGTGATAACCCTAGTTTCCCGCGCTACGGTATGCCGATATAAGCGGGGAACGTCACGTGTTACAGCAGTTAAGATTCTGTGCCGGGCAAGAGCATCGTCCTATACATTAGGTATTTCTTAATGTTCAGTTATAGTGAGTAGGTTGATTTAGACAGATTTTGATCAAAAGAATTTTTTTTATTATTATTAGTTTTTTATTTTATTTTATTTTAGAAAACTAAAGATGTCTTCCAGTTTTGTATTCAAAAATGTATTGCTGGTAATCATTTTTTTCTTTTAAAAATGTATTGTTGGTAGTATTTTTCCTTCAAAAATGTATATTTTTCTATAAAAATCTGTTTTTATGTATATATTTCTATAAAAGTCTATTTTTATACTTTTGAACCCAGTTTAGGGACAGACTATTTACCCATAGTTGGGACCCTAACAGGTGCTACCACCCCGGACTAGGGTGGACCTGGAAACAACAACAATTATGAGGTAGTTCCATGCTCCTCACAACCTCTCAAATAGAGGCCTTGCTGCTGGATGTAGTTTATTGTCATACCTAGGACTATAGATAACCGCATAGACCCTTGAAAATGCTATCCATAAAATGTACAAACAGCAAATTGTTTTTTTAATCATTTCATCTCAAGCAAACTACAAGTAGTTACCAAGTGTTGAAGAACAAAAAATAAATAAATAAAAGAAAATAGAGGGGAGGAAAGTAATTAAAAAAGGGAATACAGCTATTTATCAATATGGCTTAATGTTTAACCCGTTTGTCTAGCTACAACTGAGTACTGAGTTCGATTCTCACTGGGTACCTCATACAGTCATCCTTGTGCCACATCTGAGCTGTGCTTAGCAAATTGCCATTTAAATGAAATATTACTTGCTAAATTCTGTCTTCTTGATTTTCTTTTAATGTTCTTTCTTGTTAATACTGCTTTTTATTCTTCTCATAATCTCTAACATTCTGTAATCACTTGCATCTTAGTGGGTTTATAGTCTTTTTTGGGTTGAAATGATTTAAAAAAAAACAAGCATCTCTATAGCTAGTAAAGGAGTGTTATATTTGGCAACCTGTAATTCATGAATTTTGAATTTATAAATATACAATTGTACAGAAGGTTCCATAAACCAAACATGTGAACAGTGACGAAGTTTTGGAGCAGATGGAAACAAAAAAATAAACTTATACTTATGATCAGGAGGAGACAGTTGCAGTTGCTGGGACATGTAATGAGGAAGAAGGGCTTGGAAAATTTGATACACACAGGACAGAAAGAGAGACCGGGGAACACTGCATGTAACATACTTGATGAACTTAAGCAAACAGATGGTATAGCTGGGTTTGGAAGAAATAACTATATAAAATACATTAAGAACTATGAAAGACAGAAAGATGTAGAGGGCCATGATCACTTACGACATGAAGGGACACAGCACATAAAAGAAAAATAATAGAATTCTATAATATACTTTTTTAGTATATAATACATCTTCTTCTGTGTGCCTTGTCCTTTCAGGACAGAGACGATCATTGCTTTCAATGTTTCCTTATCCCTGGTGGCTCTTAGCACAGTTTCTCCTGTTACACCACGGTCATTCACTTGATCAGGTCCTTCAAATATGTTATCTGCTGCTTTCCCCTGTCTCTTTTTCCCTCTATCTGACCTGTTAGTATCAGGTTCTCCAAGCCCTCTTTCTTTATTGCATGTCCCAGGAACTTTAGCTGTCTCTTCCTGAAGCTCAATATTAATTTCCTGTACATTTCCATCCTTTCCAAAACCTCATTATTGCTCACATGCTTGATCCATGATATTCGCAGCATCCTTCTGTAGAACCACATTTTAGTTGCTTCGATATATAGTATATATTTTAATACAGACAAAATATTGGTAAACATACGAACGCTTTTCATTTTTATTATTTTTTACTTATGTTAAAATTCTAATGAAATTAAATAAAATCAGGTATTTTTTTTTTAATTATTTCACCCCGAGCAAGGTGGAAATGCAACTGATGTGCATAAGAGTAAAAAAAGGCAGGAAGTGCGAGAGAAGAAGCTGCAGGAGTAGAATTGTCGTCTGCATTTGGCTGACCTAACTGTGAATGGGTGGGACAATCTTGTCAATCTGGTTGTACGAGTAAACACTTGTTGAGGAGGCACCAGTGACTTAACTTCTTCGGAGCAGAAGCCATGAAAGTATTTATAGAACAGACAATGGGAGGCCACATTTCGTCAGTGGGGAAGTGGCTGTAGTTGAGCTGTCAAGTCAGTACCTATCACATTACTAATTCTCCTTTGGAGCCTGTCGAAAACACTGAGGTGAACGGCAGAGGCGCCTGACCATATATGGCAGCAGTACTCCATGCACGGACAAATGGTTGACTTGTATATATGCAGGATGGATTCAGGCGGGAAAAACATCCTGGCCCGACACAGTGACCCAACCTTCTTAGCAGTGGATTTAGCTATGGACTCAATGTAGTGGTTCCATTTGAGATCAGAAGGGAAGGCAAGGACGAGGAGGTGCAGTGTATTGCTCTCAGGGAGAATCGCTTGGTCCATGCTTATGGGAGTCAGGAGAGGTTGCCTATGATGATTGCCAGACAACAGCTTGTTCTTAGATGCATTGAAATTGACAAGCCACTTCTTACCCCAATTCACCACAGAGTATAGATCCCGTTCAAGGTCAGCAGCGAGATTATGTTTGTCCGTCACAATGGGTTTTTTACTGATGTGGGAGTAAATTGTGGTGTCATCAGCGTAGATGCCTACTTGACACTTGATCTCATCTGGGAGGTTGTTGATGAAAATAAGGAAGAGCGTTGATGCCTACTTGGCACTTGATCTCATCTGGGAGGTTGTTGATGAAAATAAGGAAGAGCGTTGATGCCAAGGATAGAGCCCTGTGGGATACCAGCATTTGTGCTGTAGGATGAAGAGGCATGCTCATTCACGACGATCTTCATTTTGCGGTTATTTAAAAAGATTGGATTAGATCAAGCAAGCATCCAGTAATACTGCAACCCCCATAACTTGCATAGAAGGCCAGAATGCCAAACCCTGTCAAAAGCATTGGAGATGTCCAGGGCAACAGCATGAGCCTTGCCTGACTCATCAAGGGTCTGGAGCATGTACTCCGTAACGGTTGTTAGCATGTCGGCCATGGACCTGGCAAAGCAAAAGCCATATTGCCTCTCAGAGCAGAGTTTGTGGGCAGTAAGATGTTGAACTATTTCAGCATTGATTATGGCCTCGAACACTTTCCTGAATATTGGTCTGATGGCGTGATAGTTGGATGGGTCCGAGGGTTCACCACAGTTCTTAAATACAGAAACGACTGAAGAGAACTTCCAGCATGCAGGGAAACAGGAAGCAGAAAGGCAGTAGTTATATAGTTTAGAGAGGACAGGGGAGAGTTCGGGAGCACACCTCTTAAGTAGTATCACAGGGATTCCATCACCACTGCAAGCCTTATGTGGGTCAATTTTTTAGATTACTCGGGAAACTACTGTCGGGGTAATATATACGTCATGCAGTTTGGCCTCAGTTCTAATAGGGAAGTCAGGTGAGTGTACTCCAGATGAGTCAAATGTGGAGTTAGATGAGAATCTGCGAGCAAAGTACTCAGCTTTGTCCACAGATGATGTGAGAACCTCAAATTCATTGATTAAAGGAGGTATTGAGGTTTTACTATTGTTCAGCACCCGTTTGCTCAACCACCAATAGTCCTTGGAGCCAAACTTGTGGTAAGCTATGCGCTGTTGTATTCTCTCAGCAAACAACCATTAGGCATTATTCAAGATTCTCTTGCACTCGTGAATATCCGCCTATTGTGATCAGATGACTGTCTCCAGAATAGACGGAAGTAATGGTTCCTGTGGGCAATGGCGGCCAAACAGGCAGGAGAGAACCATGGAGAAGAATGAGGTTTTAGGCAATACTTCCTGGTAGGTATGAAGGCATCAATGCCAGCTCTCACCCAAGACAAAACCTCAGATATATGAAAAAATATAAATTTTTGAATATCAGAGTTAGCTGGAAAGTGTGAAGCTGATAGATTGTTCCACATATGAGACATGCGAGAAAAGTAACTGTTATGATAGAACTTACAGTTACATTTAGCTAATTCAACTGTGAATTGATGAGGCCATGCCAGTTTGGTAAATTTTTTTTCCATGTTGGGATTCCTACTCTGCTTTTGCTATTTACTAATTCAAATGCACATGTGTGTCTAACAAGATCCATTTATGGCCACAGATCAAATAATGGTAGAAAAAGACTGAGAAGATTTCAGCAATAATTTTTAAGATTATTTTTAACATTAGAAAAAGCCTACCGAGTTAATGATTGGCATCATCATTAGTAAATTGATGATTCGAAATTCCATCAGGACCAGGTGATTCTCCCGGAGAGTAATACACTACGCCTCCTCGGACGTACCCTGTCCTCTGACCTCAAATGGAACCACTATATTGAATCCATAGCAAAATCTACTGCTAAGAAGATTGGGTCACTATGTCGATGCAGGATGTTTTTTCCACCTGAATCCATCCTGCATATATACAAGTCAACCATCTGTCCATGCATGGAGTACTGCTGCCATTTATGGTCAGGTGCCCCTGCCGTTCTCCTCAGTGTTCTTGACAAGCTCCAAAGGAGAGTCTGTAATGTGATAGGTACTGATCTGGTGACTCGACTGCAGCCACTTTCTCATCGTCGAAATGTGGCCTCCCTCTGTCTCTTCTATAAATACTTTCATGGCTTCTGCTCGGATGAGCTTAAGTCACTGATGCCTCCTCAACAGGTGTTTACTCGTGCAACCAGACTGGCAACTGGGTCCCACCCATTCACAGTCAGGTTAGCCAAATGCAGATGACAATTCTACTCCTGCAGCTTCCTCTCTCGCACTTCCCGTCTGTGGAACTCACTCCCATATTCTTGCTTTCCTGATGGCTACAACCTCCAGAAATTTAAATGCAAAGTTAATACTCATCTACTAACCACTGGCCTCTAGCTCTCTCCCCTCCCCTGTATAACCTTCCCTTTCTCTCCACCTATGTATCTGTCACCGCACCTGCTTTCTCAGTTTTCTATTGTTCCTTTCTAACTAGCTTGTACTCCTCACTCTTTTCTAATTAATCTTTTTATATTTATGTAACTCCCTGCACATCAGTGGCATTTCTGCCTTGCTTGGGGTGAAATGATTAAAAAAAAAAAAAAACAACCTATGTGAAAGAAACAGAATGCTATTATTAAAAACTTAGCTGTTTTTTTCTATTAAAATCTATTGCCAGATCTTTTTAATATTAAATTTTATAACAGGAGTTTTATTTATTTAATTTTAAAATCTTTTGCCAGAATTTTTTACTGTTAAATTCTATAACAGGAATTTTATTCATTTAATTTTAAAATTTATTGCAAGATTTTTTTACTATTAAAGTTTATAACAGGAGTTTTATTTATTTCATTTTAAAATTAATTGACTGCCAGACTTTTTTATTATTAAATTCTATTGCAGGGATTTTATCTATTTCATTTTAAAATCTATTACCAGATTGTTTTTAATATTAAATTCTATAACAGGAATTTTATTAATTTAATTTTAAAACCTTTTGCCTTATTTTTTTATTATTAAATTCTATAACATGATATTTATTTATTAATTTTAAAATCTATTGCCAAATGTTTTTAAATATTAAATTCTATAACAGGAATTTTATTAATTTAATTTTAAAACCTTTGCCTTATTTTTTTACTATTAAATTCTATAACATGATATTTATTTATTAATTTTAAAATCTATTGTCAAATGTTTTTAAATATTAAATTCTATAACAGGAATTTTCTTCATTTAATTTTAAAATAAACTGCCACACATTTTTATTATTAAATTTTATAACAGGGATTTTATCTATTTAATTTTGAAATCTATTGCCAGATTTTTTAATATTAAATTCTATAACAAGAATTTTATTTATGTAATTTTAAAATCTATTTCCCGCTTTGTTAAATATTAAATTCTATAACAGAAAGTTTATTTATTTAATTCTAAAATCTAGTGCCATTTTTTTCAATATTAAATATTATAATAAAATTTTATTTAATTTTGAAATTTATGGCTCAATTTTGCTTCTATTACATTTTATTCCTGGGAATTTCTTTTGATTTTCATTTAAAATATTTTGTTGAATGTTTAAATATTCAATTGTATTACTAGAAGTTTTAGTATTAAAAGCTATACCTTGATTTTTTTAAAATTAAATTCTATTGCTGGAATTTTATATTTACTTTTAAAAATTTTTTAAAAATTTTATTACTATTAAAAACTATTGCAGGATTTTTTTTAATATTGAAATCTGTTTCTGGATATTTTTTATGAAAGTCTTTTGCTAGATGTTTTTACTATTAAAATTCACTGCTTTTTTTTAGTATTCAAATCTATTCATGAAAATTTCTTTGCTATTAAAATCTTTTGCTGCAGTCAATTGTGGAAATTTATTTCACTATTAATATTCATTCCTGTTTAGTTTTTAACTTTTAAGTTTTATTACTAGAAATTTTTCTTATTTACTTTTGGAAATCTGAAGCTGTAGATTTTTTCCATTATAAACTCTTGCTGGAATATTTTAACCATTATAATCTATCTCTGGAAATTATTTTGATTTCATTTTAAGGTCAATTACTGTAAAATTTTAAAATTTACTTTTAAATCTAATATTGTAATATTTAAAATTTTTTTTTTAATCATTTCACTCCAAGAAACAAAGATGAAGAGAAAGCTTGAAGCAGCTGAAATGCGGTTCTAAAGAAGGATCCTGCGGATATCCTGGACCGAGCATGTGAGCAATGAAGAGGAAAGAATGGAAATTAAAAAGGAAATTTATATTTAGCAAAAGGAAGAGACAAATGAAGTTCCTCGGACATGCAATGAGGAAGGAGGGCTTGGAGAACCTCATACTAACAGGCCAGATAGAGGGAAAAGAGACAGAGGAAAGCAGCGGATAAAATATTTGAAGGGCCTGAGCAGGTGGATGACAGAACAGAAGCTGTGAGATGTTACAGGAGAAAGCGTGCTATGAGCTACCAGGGATAGAGAGATGTGGAAGGCCATGATTGCCTACATCCTGAAAAGACAAGTCACCTAGAAGAAGATGAAGAAGAAGGTAGTTTTACGGCCACTGATACGCAGGGGGTTATATAATAGGAAAGTGATGAGAAAGAGGGACAAGAGTATACGGGGTGTCAGGAAGTGGGTAAGAGAAGGATGAGAATACTGGGGTGATGAGAGTGGAGTGGACAGGAAAAACAGCATGAGAGAAAGGATGTGAGTCAGTTAGATAGAAGATGACTATTGACCTTACATTTAAATTCTTGGAGAATGTAGCTATTGAGGAAGCAAGTATATGGAAGGGAATTCCACAGGTGGGAAGTGCGAGTAAAGAAGCTGAAGGAGTAAAATTTGCAGTGAAATTTTATTGGTTTCACTGTAAAAGGGTGGGACCTAGCTGCTAGTCTAGTAGCTTGAGTAAATTCATACATAGGGGGCCCAATAGGAAAATATTTGGAGAAGAGACACAGGAAAACCACACTGCACCAGTGAGAAAGTGACTGCATTTGAGCTGCTAAGTTGGGATTGATCACATTACAGATTCTCCGCTGGATTTTGTCAAGGACCTCTAGGTGCATAGCAGGGGCACCTGACCAGATATGACAGCAATACATGGATGGATGGTAGATTTATATATGTGCAGGATGGATTCAGACAGGAAAAACTTTCTGGTCTTACTGAGTAAACCAACCTTCTTATATATTAAAACTATAAAATTCTATTACTGGAATGATTTTACTTTTAAAATCTACTGCTAGAAATTTTATTTACAATTAAAATCTATTGCTGAAAATTTTTTTGATTTGCATTTAAAATCACTTCCTGGAATATTTTACTTCTAAAATCTATGCCAGAACTACTTTTAATATTAAATCTATTGATGGAATTTTTACTATTACAATCTAGCTTGAAAATTTTTATAATTAAAACATATTGCTGGAAATTTTTACTACTAAAATCTAACTTAAATTTTTTTGCAATTAAAATCTATTGATGGAATTTTTACTATTAAAATCTAGCTTGAAAATTTTTATAATTAAAACCTATTGCTGGAAATTTTTACTACTAAAATCTAACTTTAATTTTTTTTAAATTAAAATCTATTGATGGAATTTTTACTATTAAAATCTAGCTTGAAAATTTTTATAATTAAATCTATTTCTGGAAATTTTTACTACTAAAATCTAACTTAAATTTTTTTGCAATTAAAATCTATTGATGGAATTTTTACTATTAAAATCTAGCTTGAAAATTTTTATAATTAAATCTATTTCTGGAAATTTTTACTACTAAAATCTAACTTAAATTTTTTTGCAATTAAAATCTATTGATGGAATTTTTACTATTAAAATCTAGCTTGAAAATTTTTATAATTAAATCTATTTCTGGAAATTTTTACTACTAAAATCTAACTTAAATTTTTTTGCAATTAAAATCTATTGGTGGAATTTTTACTATTAAAATCTAGCTTGAAAATTTTTATAATTAAAACCTATTGCTGGAAATTTTTACTACTAAAATCTAACTTTAATTTTTTTACAATTCAGATCTTTTAATATAACATCTAGCTAGAAGTTATTACAGTTGAAATCTTTTGATGTTTATTTTCAGTTTTGATACCAATTGCTCAATATTTTTGGTTTACTTTTGAAATCTAATGTTGGAGTATTTAGTATAAAATTTTATTACTGGAAATTTTGTTACAATTAAATTTTGTTGCTGGAATTTTACTATTAAAATCTAACTTAAATTTTTTTGCAATTAAAATCTATTGATGGAATTTTTTACCATTAAAATCTAGCTTGGCCTTTTTACAGATAAAAGCTATTGATGGAATATTTTTACTATTAAAATCTTTTGCTTGAATTTTTTAATTTGCTTTGAAATATATATGGGATTTTCTTTCTATTGCAAGATTTTTTCTACTATTCAAATCTATCACTGGATTTTTTTATATGAAAATCTATTGCTAGATTTTATTTTGATTTAATTTTAAGATCTATTGTAGAAGACTTTTTTGATTTAATTTCACAATCTAAGGTAGGAATTATTTTTAATAGAAAATTGTATACTGGAAAGATTTTTACTATTTAAATCTATTTCTGGAAATATTTTTTGCATAATTTTGAAATCTAATACTTAAATTAATTATAAATTATAATTTATAATCTAATTATATTTCTGGAAATTTTATTGCAATTAAAATCTATTGGTAGAATTTTTACTATTAAAATATATTGCTGAATTTTTTTACTTTTAAAACTTATTCATGGGATTATTTTACTATTAAAATCTATTGCTGGATTCTTTTGCTATTACAATCTATAGCTGGACACTTTTTTGATATACTTTTGAAATCTTTTACTTGAATTTTTTTCCTATTAAAATTTTTTCCTAGATGTTTTTACTATTAAAATGTACTGCTGGAAATATTTTACCTTTGACTTCTATTGATGAAATATTTTCACTATTAAAATTTATTGTTTGAAATCTTTTTTTGATTACTTTTAAAACCTATTCTTGGAATTTTTTACTATTAAAATCTAGTCCTAAGCTGGGATCCTAGCAGGTGCTACTAACTGTATCAGTGTAGACCTGAGAACAATAGCCATTAAGAAATGACTCTACTTTCTCAAATCTTCTCAGTCAGTAGCCTTGCTGCCACATGTAGCATACCTTCATATCCAAAAGCAACAAAACAAGAATATTTATTGGAATATATCTAAACTTATATAATAAATGGAACTTTGTCTGTGTGTGTGTGTGTGTCCCCGTTATGAATTTTCCTGAAAACTTACACAGTTGTACTATAAGTGTTGTGAGTGTTCTTAGCTAGGTTTTGTGTTGAGGTATCCCTGATAAATATCGAAAATTGATAATCGAAAAAATCGGGTTATAGAAGGAGTGGTTTGATTATAATCAAATTTCATACACTTATAGACAAAGAAATGATATTCAGAAGTTTAAAGGTTGCACTTCTTACAATAGTGCAGAAAATCAATAATGTATATATATATATATATATAAAAGGCAAGATGTCTGTGCGTGTGTCTGTTTTTCTGCCTGTATGTCTGTATCTTTTTCAGCCCTTTTATTTTAGTTTTTGCTTCGGGTTTGGCTCTAAGTAGGTATAATGTTAGTTCTTAGTATCAGCCATAATACCATTTACTCAGAGTATTTATTTAGCCTTCAAAATTCAGTTTATGACAAAAAACCTATTTGATATTGATACCAGGAAATCAAAATTTGACTTACATCCATTCATTTTTCTTTCTGTCTACGGTTTTGCTTTAACTGGAAACATCTATTGCTTTTTAGTCTTTCATGCCAACGTCCAAAGAGTCTGAGCTCCAGGACCATGGATTAGTTTTAAAGCTTTCATTACACCCGAGCAACACCGGGTTATACTACTAGTCAATGAATAATAGTAAGAATGTTTCATTTCAAAAATATAGACAGAAAGAATATCAGAGGTAAAAGAGTAAGTAATTTTCTTTTTTTACTGCTTATTAACCTTTTTGTGTATGTGCATTGTGGTGCAGTTGTTATTGGCTTGGAACGAGAAATAGGGTAGCCGAGTTCAAATTCCAATTGAATTCATTGCATTCACTTACACATAAATACCCTTGAGAAAGTTATTAATCCATCTATTCCCTTCAGTTATGGGTTAAATAACAGTACAGATTTGGCTCTATAGCCTTGGCTGGCAACCAGTCTACCACAGAGGGTAATGGCAGCTTACTGCAAGATAATCTTCTGTCTAGTCAGTCATGTCTCTTTCGAGAAATGATTGCCTAACCATGTATAACGTATAGCACTTAACTGACTGAATCCTTTTTTGTAGGTTATTCTTTAGACTGTAATATTTATAATATTTTTTAGGGGGTGAATGTTGAATTAACAATTTTGTCATAATATCAAGACGTTTTCTAGATGCACGTCCAACTATTTAACCCATAGCTGGTGGAGATAGATTTATCCGTTCCCTAAGGTTATTCGCATTTAAGTAAATGTATGTGACCTGATTGCAATTCATAATTGGCTCTCCAATTTTTCAGGCAATAATAAAATGCTATCAGATAAATTCTGAGGTATTGAGTATTGCAAGCTACATTTTCCTGCTGGATAGCTTTATTCATCGTGATGTGTACAAAAATTTAAACTTTTTATCTCTGATTATATGTAAAAATGACTTTTGTTCTTGCTTTCCTTAAAACTTCCTTGATGTGTACATGATCTGACCATCCTCTTTCTGTAGAACCAAATTTTTGTTGATTTGGTACGTCTCTTCATCAATGAGGTCATTGTCCTGCCTTCATTTCTGGTTACTTAATATTTTGAGCTTATGATTTTATCATGGTTAATCACCCATTCTCGTACAGTCACCAATGTTGAACAATGTTAAACTTGGTCGATAACTAGATTGGTGACCATTTTGGAATACCAGGTGCTGTAAGCTTGTATGTACAGAGAGTATTATGCGATTACAATGGCATCAGATTAAAACATTGGTTCCTGTATGATAACCAAAGTTAAGCAATGTCAGTCCTGATAAGTAACTAGATGGGTGACCACTTTGGAATATCAGGTGCTTGTAAGTACAGAAGGTATTATGGGATTACAATGGCATCAGATTGAAAAACTGGTTCCTGTATGATAACCAAAGTTAAGCAACGTCAATCCAGATAAGTAATTAGATGGGTGACTCCTTTGTAATACCAGCTGCTGTTCTAAATTAGAGATCAGACAGCCAAGTCCAATTCAAGTTGGATTCCTTATACTAAAATTTTCTTAAATATTTTTTATCAAGTTACCCCAAGCAAGGTGGAACTGCTACTAGTGTACAGGGGTTTCAGTGAGAGAAATGACTGGGTACAGGAGGCATTGACGAAAGGATAAAAGACTAAAGGATTTCAAGAAGACAGAAGATGGCAATTGACGTTGCATTTAAATTCTTGGAGATTTTAGCTATCAGAGAATCAAGTAAACGGAAAGGAGTTCCACAGGCGGGAAGTGCGAGAAAATAACTGTTAAAGTAGAAGAGGTGGTGACATTTAAATATTTCAATAGTAAAATGGTGGAACGTAAATACCAATATAGTAGCACGCTTAAATTCCTTTGGTAGGGGTACCAAGGTGGGAAAAACTTGATCAGAGCAGTTGCCACAAAAATATTTGTTGAGAAGATAGATGAAAGCTACATCAGTCATTGAAGAATTGACTGAAATCGAGATGCTAGTTTAGGATAAGTTACATTGTGGATTCTTCTTTGGATTTTGTAAAGAACAACGAAATTACTACCAGGAGCACCGAACCCCGTATGGCAACAATATTGAGTTTGAGTTTTGTTTAACGGCATATCAACCTCTGTGGGTTATTTAATGCAAAAAAGGTAGGGTTTTAAGGTATTTATTTATTAATGTTCGGTTATAATTAGAAGGTTGATTTAGTCAGATTTTTATGAAAAACAAATTTATTTTTTATTTTTTTTTATTTTAGAAAACTGAAGTTGTCTTCTAGTTTTGTATTCAAAAATGTATTGCTGGTAACCATTATTTCCTTAAAAAATGTATTATGGCCATTTTTTTTCTTCAAAAAATGTATTGTTGGTAATATTTTTTCTCAAAAATGTATATTTTTCTATAAAAGTCTATTTTTATGCATATATTTTTATAAAAGTGTATTTTTATATTTTCATAGTGTTTTTGACCCCAGTTTGGGGGTTAACTATTTGCCTATAGGTGGGACTCTAACAGGTGCTACCACTCCGGGTCAGGGTGGACCTGAGAACAACAAAAATTAGAGGTGGTTCCATGCTCTTCACAACCTTCCAATTAGAGGCTTTGCTGTCGGAATAAGTTTACCATCATACACAGGATCTAGCCTGACACAGAAATCCAAATTTCTGGCCTGACCCAACCTTCATAGCAGTCGATGCATCTATGGATAAGATATATTCATTTCACTGCAGGTTTTTTTTTTTTTTATAAGCGTTTCACCCCGAGCAAGGCATGTCACTGCCACTACTGTGCAGGGGGCTACGTAGAGTGGAGAAAGGCTGGTTAAATATAGGAAATAACAGAGGGTGGGTGATAGGCGGGTGAGGATACCGAGAATGAGGGTTGGGTAGATGAGAGTGTTGTGAGAATAGTTGGGAGTTAGTGTGATAGGAGGTGTCTATTGACCCTACATTTAAACACATGGAGATTGTAACTGTCGGGAAAGCAGAGTTGTGGAAGGGAGTTCCACAGGCGGGAAGCGCGAGAAAAGAAGCTGTTGGAGTAGAATTTACGGTTACATCTTATTTGTTTAACTGTAAGAGGGTGGGACCTAGTTGCTAATCTAGTATCTCGTGTAAATTCGTGCTTGGGCGGCACCAGTGATCTAAGCTCATCGGAGCAGAAGCCATGAATGTACTTGTAGAAGAGGCACAGGGAAGCTACATCACGCCGGTGTGAGAGCGGCTGCAGCCGGTCTGCCAAGTCAGTATCAACCACGTTAGGTTGGTTGAAAAAGTAAGGCCAAGGAGTAGCAGTGTATCATTTTCTCAGAAAT
>JBBBDQ010025116.1:0-140324 GCA_037127315.1 Ascarosepion bandense | reverse complement strand
GTTTAGAATCATACGGTCCCATTTAAAATTGTTTCTGAGCAATATAAATGAGCGTATTGAAAGCCCGAAAATTGCGCATTTAGTGTATTTTCATGCATATCAAGATTAATGCTGATTCTTATGTAAATTGATGTGTAGAATCATATGGTCTCATTTAAAATTGATTCTGAGCAATATAAATGAGTGTACTGAAATCTGGAAAATTGCGCATCTCGTGTATTTTCATGCATATCAAGATTAACGCTGATTCTTATGTAAATTGATGTGTAGAATCATATGGTCTCATTTCAAATTGATTCTGTTCAATTTAAATGAGTGTACTGAAAGCCTGAAAATTGCGCATTTAGTGTATTTTCATGCATATCAAGATTAATCAAGATTAATGCTGATTCATATGTAAATTGATGTTTAGAATCATACGGTCTCATTTCAAATTGATTCTGAGAAATATAAATGAGTGCACTGAAAGCCCGAAAATGGCGAATTTAGTGTATTTTCATGCATATCAAGATTAATGTTGATTCTTATGTAAATTGATATGTAGAATCATATGGTTTCATTTAAAATTGATTCTGAGCAATATAAATGAGTGTACTGAAAGCCCGAAAATTGCGCATTTAGTGTATTTTCATGCATATCAAGATTAATGCTGATTCTTATATACATTTATATGTAG
Source organism: Ascarosepion bandense (assembly GCA_037127315.1). Lineage (NCBI taxonomy): Eukaryota > Metazoa > Mollusca > Cephalopoda > Sepiida > Sepiidae > Ascarosepion > Ascarosepion bandense. The sequence goes on along the minus strand of JBBBDQ010025116.1, from coordinate 139,648 downwards.
AATCATATGGTTTCATTTAAAATTGATTCTGATCAATAAAATGAGTGTACTGAAATATCAAACAGTGAGCATGTATTGTATTTTCATGCATATCAAGATTAATGCTGATTCTTATGTAAATTGATGTGTAGAATCATACGGTCTCATTTAAAATTGATTCTGAGCAATATAAATGAGTGTACTGAAAGCCCGAAAATTGCGCATTTAGTGTATTTTCATGCATATCAAGATTAATGCTGATTCTTATGTAAATTGATGTGTAGATTCATATGGTCTCATTTAAAATTGATTCTGAGCAATATAAATGAGTGTACCGAAAGCTTGAAAATTGCGCATTTAGTGCATTTTCATGCATATCAAGATTAATGCTGATTCTTATGTAAATTGATGTGTAGAATCATATGGTCTCATTTAAAATTGATTCTGATCAATATAAATGAGTGTACTGAGAGACCAAAAACTGCGCATTTAATGTATTTTCATGCATATCAAGATTAATGCTGATTCTTATGTAAATTGATGTGTAGAATCATATGGTTACATTTAAAATTGATTCTGAGCAATATAACTGAGTGTACTGAAAGCAGGAAATTTGCGCATTTAGTGTATTTTCATGCATCTCAAGATTAATGCTGATTCTTATGTAAATTGATGTGTAGAATCATATGGTCTCATTTAAAATTGATTCCGAGCAATATAAATGGGTGTACTGAAAACCCGAAAATTGCGCATTTAGTGTATTTTCATGCATATCAAGATTAATGCTGATTCTTATGGAAATTGTTTTGTAGAATCATACGGTCTCATTTAAAATTGATTCTGAGCAATATAAATGAGTGTACTGAAAGCCCGAAAATTGCGCATTTAGTGCATTTTCATGCATATCAAGATTAATGCTGATTCTTATGTAAATTGATTTGTAGAATCGTATGGTCTCATTTAAAATTGATTCTGAGCAATATAAATGAGGGTACTGAAATATCAAAAACTGCGCATTTAGTGTATTTTCATGCATATCAAGATTAATGCTGATTCTTATGTAAATTGATGTGTAGAATCATACGGTCTCATTTAAAATTGATTCTGAGCAATATAAATGAGTGTACTGAAAGCCCAAAAATTGCGCATTTAGTGTATTTTCATGCATATCAAGTTAATGCTGATTCTTATGTAAATTGACGTGTAGAATCATATGGTCTCATATAAAATTGATTCTGAACAAAGAAATGAGTGTACTGAAAGCCCGAAAATGGCGCATTTATTGTATTTTCATGCATATCAAGATTCATGCTGATTCTTATGTAAATTGATGTGTAGATTCATATGGTCTCATTTAAAATTGATTCTGAGCAATATAAATGAGTGTGCTGAAAGCCCGAATATTGCGCATTTAGTGCATTTTCATGCATATCAAGATTAATGCTGATTCTTATGTAAATTGATGTGTAGAATAATATGGTCTCATTTAAAATTGATTCTGATCAATATAAATGACTGTACTGAAAGACCGAAAACTGCGCATTATTGTATTTTCATGCATATCAAGATTAATGCTGATTCTTATGTAAATTGATGTGTAGAATATTACGGTTACATTTAAAATTGATTCTGAGCAATATGAATGAGTGTACTGAAAGCCCGAAAATTGCGCATTTAGGGTATTTTTAAGCATATCAAGATTAATGCTGATTCTTATGTAAATTGATGTGTAGATTCATATGGTCTCACGTAAAATTGATTCTGAGCAATATAAATGAGTGTGCTGGAAGCCCGAAAATTGCGCATTTAGTACATTTTCATGCATATGAAGATTAATGCTGATTCTTATGTAAATTGATGTGTAGAATCATATGGTCTCATTTAAAATTGAATCCGAGCAATATAAATGAGTGTACTGAAAGCCCGAAAATTGCGCATTTAGTGTATTTTCATGCATATCAAGATTAATGCTGATTCTTATGTAAATTGATTTGTAGAATCGTATGGTTACATTTAAAATTGATTCTGATCAATATAAATGAGTGTACTGAAATATCAAAAAGTGAGCATGTATTGTATTTTCATGCATATCAAGATTAATGCTGATTCTTATGTAAATTGATGTGTAGAATCATACGGTCTCATTTAAAATTGATTCTGAGCAATATAAATGAGTGTACTGAAAGCCCGAAAATTGCGCATTTAGTGTATTTTCATGCATATCAAGATTAATGCTGATTCTTATGTAAATTGATGTGTAGATTCATATGGTCTCATTTAAAATTGATTCTGAGCAATATAAATGAGTGTACCGAAAGCTTGAAAATTGCGCATTTAGTGCATTTTCATGCATATCATCTTGATATGCATTGAAAATACACTAAATGCGCAATTTTCAGGGCTTTCAGTATACTTATTTATATTGCTCAGAATCAATTTTAAATGAAACCATAAGATTCTACACATCAATTTACATAAGAATCAGCATTAATCTTGATATGCATGAAAATACACTAAATGCGCAGTTTTTGGTCTTTCAGTACACTCATTTATATTGAACAGAATCAATTTTAAATGAGACCATATGATTCTACAGATCAATTTACATAAGAATCAGCATTAATCTTGATATGCATGAAAATACACTAAATGCGCAATTTTTCCAGCTTTCAGTACACTCATTTATATTGATCAGAATAAATTTTAAATGAGACCATATGATTCTACACATCAATTTACACAAGAATCAGCATTAATCTTGAATATGCATGAAAATTGCAATAAATGCGCAATTTTTCGGGCTTTCAAGACACAGCTCATTTCAGTTTTATTTGTCCCAGAATCAATTTTAAATGAGACCATATGATTCTACACATCCCAATTTACACTTAGAATCAAGCATTAATCTTGATATGCATGAAAATTACACTAAATGCGCAACTTTTCGCTTTCCAAAGTATATTTTTGCTCATTTATGTCGCTCGGAGGTCAATTTTAAATGAGACCATATGATTTCTACATTAATCAATTTCACATAGATCAGTATTAATCTTGATGGTGCATGAAAATACACTAAATGCGTAATTTTCAGGCATTCAAGCACACTCTCATTTATATTGCTTCAGAATCAATTTAAATGAGACCATATGTTTCTTAATACATCGAATTTATATTAAGAATCAAGCATTAATCTTGATATGTATGAAAATACACTAAATGCATGTAATTTTCAGACTTCAGTTACACCTCATTTATGTCGCCTCCGGAGTCAATTTTAAATGAGGACCATATGATTTCTACACATCGAATTTACATAAGAATCAGCATTAATCTTGATATGGATGAAAATCATTACCCTAAATGCATCCAATTTTTCGAGTTTCCGAACACTCATTTATATTGCTCAGAATCAATGATTAAATGAGACCGTATGATTTCTATAATTAATGAATTTACATAAGAATCAGGCATTTCATCTTGCTATGCAAAATGAAAATAATTAAATGCGCAATTTTCAAGGGCTTTCAATTACCCTTTCATTTATTGTGCTCAGAATCAATTTTAATTGAAACCATATGATTCTATTATTGTCAATTTACATAAGAATCAACATTAATCTTGATATGCATGAAAATACACTAAATGCGCAATATTCGGGCTTTCAGTACACTCATTTATATTGCTCAGAATCAATTTTAAATGAGACCGTATGATTCTACACATTAATTTACATAAGAATCATCATTAATCTTGATATGCATGAAAATACACTAAATGCGCAGTTTTTGGTCTTTCAGTACACTCATTTATACTGATCAGAATCAATTTTAAATGAGACCATATGATTCTACACATCAATTTACATAAGAATCAGCATTAATCTTGATATGCATGAAAATACACTAAATGCGCAATTTTCGGGCTTCAGCACACTCATTTCTATTGCTCAGAATCAATTTTAAATGAGACCATATGATTCTACACATCAATTTACATAAGAATCAGCATCAATCTTGATATGCATGAAAATACACTAAATGCGAAATTTTTGGTCTTTCAGTACACTCATTTATATTGCTCAGAATTAATTTCAAATGAGACCATATGATTCTACACATCAATTTACATAAGAATCAGCATTAATCTTGATATGCATGAAAATACACTAAATGCGCAGTTTTTGGTAATTCAGTACACTCATTTATATTGATCAGAATCAATTTTAAATGAGACCATATAATTCTACACACCAATTTACATAAGAATCAGCATTAATCTTGATATGCATGAAAATACACTAAATGCGCAATTTTCAGGGCTTTCAGTATACGTATTTATATTGCTCAGAATCAATTTTAAATGAAACCATATGATTCTACACATCAATTTACATAAGAATCAGCATTAATCTTGATATGCATGAAAATACAGTAAATGCGCAGTTTTTGGTCTTTCAGTACACTCATTTATATTGAACAGAATCAATTTTAAATGAGACCATATGATTCTAAACATCAATTTACATAAGAATCAGCATTAATCTTGATATGCATGAAAATACACTAAATGCGCAATTTTTCCAGCTTTCAGTACACTCATTTATATTGCTCAGAATCAATTTTAAATGAGACCGTATGATAAATAATCAGTGTACTGAAAGCCCGAAAATTGCGCATTTAGTGTATTTTCATGCATATCAATATTAATGCTGATTCTTATGTAAATTGATGTGTAGAATCATATGGTTTCATTTAAAATTGATTTTGAGCAATATAAATGAGTGTACTGAAAGCCCGAAAATTGCGCATTTAGTGTATTTTCATGCATATCAAGATTAATGCTGATTCTTATGTAAATTGACGTGGAGATACATATGGTCTCATTTAAAATTGATTCTGAGCAATATAAATGAGTGTACTGAAAGCCCGAATATGGCGCATTTAGTGTATTTTCATGCATATCAATATTAATACACATTCTTATGTAAATTGATGTGTAGAATCATATGGTCTCATTTAAAATTGATTCTGAGCAATATAAATGAGTGTACTGAAAGCCCAAATATGGCGCATTTAGTGTATTTTCATGCATATCAAGATTAATGCTGATTCTTATGTAAATTGATGTGTAGAATCATATGGTCTCATTTAAAATTGATTCTAAGCAATATAAATGAGTGTACTGAAAGCCCGAAAATTGGGCATTTAGTGTATTTTCATGCATATCAAGATTAATGATGATTGTTATGTAAATTGATGCGTAGAATCGTATGGTCTCATTTAAAATTGATTCTGAGCAATATAAATGAGTGTACTGAAAGCCCGACAATTTCGCGTTTAATGTATTTTCATGCATATCAAGATTAATGCTGATTCTTATGTAAATTGATGTGTAGAATAATATGGTCTCATTTAAAATTGATTCTGATCAATATAAATGACTGTACTGAAAGACCGAAAACTGCGCATTATTGTATTTTCATGCATATCAAGATTAATGCTGATTCTTATGTAAATTGATGTGTAGAATATTACGGTTACATTTAAAATTGATTCTGAGCAATATGAATGAGTGTACTGAAAGCCCGAAAATTGCGCATTTAGGGTATTTTTAAGCATATCAAGATTAATGCTGATTCTTATGTAAATTGATGTGTAGATTCATATGGTCTCACGTAAAATTGATTCTGAGCAATATAAATGAGTGTGCTGGAAGCCTGAAAATTGCGCATTTAGTACATTTTCATGCATATGAAGATTAATGCTGATTCTTATGTAAATTGATGTGTAGAATCATATGGTCTCATTTAAAATTGAATCCGAGCAATATAAATGAGTGTACTGAAAGCCCGAAAATTGCGCATTTAGTGTATTTTCATGCATATCAAGATTAATGCTGATTCTTATGTAAATTGATTTGTAGAATCGTATGGTTACATTTAAAATTGATTCTGATCAATATAAATGAGTGTACTGAAATATCAAACAGTGAGCATGTATTGTATTTTCATGCATATCAAGATTAATGCTGATTCTTATGTAAATTGATGTGTAGAATCATACGGTCTCATTTAAAATTGATTCTGAGCAATATAAATGAGTGTACTGAAAGCCCGAAAATTGCGCATTTAGTGTATTTTCATGCATATCAAGATTAATGCTGATTCTTATGTAAATTGATGTGTAGATTCATATGGTCTCATTTAAAATTGATTCTGAGCAATATAAATGAGTGTACCGAAAGCTTGAAAATTGCGCATTTAGTGCATTTTCATGCATATCATCTTGATATGCATTGAAAATACACTAAATGCGCAATTTTCAGGGCTTTCAGTATACTTATTTATATTGCTCAGAATCAATTTTAAATGAAACCATATGATTCTACACATCAATTTACATAAGAATCAGCATTAATCTTGATATGCATGAAAATACACTAAATGCGCAGTTTTTGGTCTTTCAGTACACTCATTTATATTGAACAGAATCAATTTTAAATGAGACCATATGATTCTACAGATCAATTTACATAAGAATCAGCATTAATCTTGATATGCATGAAAATACACTAAATGCGCAATTTTCCAGCTTTTTCAGTACACTCATTTATATTGATCAGAATCAATTTTAAATGAGACCATATGATTCTACACATCAATTTACATAAGAATCAGCATTAATCTTGATATGCATGAAAATACAATAAATGCGCAATTTTCGGGCTTTCAGCACAGTCATTTCTATTGTCCAGAATCAATTTTAAATGAGACCATATGATTCTACACATCAATTTACATTAGAATCAGCATTAATCTTGATATGCATGAAAATACACTAAATGCGCAATTTTCGGCTTTCAGTACACTCATTTATGTCGCTCGGAGTCAATTTTAAATGAGACCATATGATTCTACACATCAATTTACATAAGAATCAGCATTAATCTTGATATGCATGAAAATACACTAAATGCGTAATTTTCGGGCTTTCAGCACACTCATTTATATTGCTCAGAATCAATTTAAATGAGACCATATGTTTCTACACAATCAATTTACAGAATCAGCATTAATCTTGATATGCATGAAAATACACTAAATGCGTAATTTTCGGGCTTTCAGTACACTCATTTATGTCGCTCGGAGTCAATTTTAAATGAGACCATATGATTCTACACATCAATTTACATAAGAATCAGCATTAATCTTGATATGGATGAAAATACACTAAATGCGCAATTTTTCGGCTTTCAGTACACTCATTTATATTGCTCAGAATCAATATTAAATGAGACCATATGATTCTACACATCAATTTACATAAGAATCAGCATTAATCTTGATATGCATGAAAATACACTAAATGCGCAATTTTCGGGCTTTCAGTACCCTCATTTATATTGCTCAGAATCAATTTTAATTGAAACCATATGATTCTACACATCAATTTACATAAGAATCAACATTAATCTTGATATGCATGAAAATACACTAAATGCGCAATATTCGGGCTTTCAGTACACTCATTTATATTGCTCAGAATCAATTTTAAATGAGACCGTATGATTCTACACATTAATTTACATAAGAATCATCATTAATCTTGATATGCATGAAAATACACTAAATGCGCAGTTTTTGGTCTTTCAGTACACTCATTTATACTGATCAGAATCAATTTTAAATGAGACCATATGTATCTCCACGTCAATTTACATAAGAATCAGCATTAATCTTGATATGCATGAAAATACACTAAATGCGCAATTTTCAGCTTTCAGCACACTCATTTCTATTGCTCAGAATCAATTTTAAATGAGACCATATGATTCTACACATCAATTTACATAAGAATCAGCATCAATCTTGATATGCATGAAAATACACTAAATGCGAAATTTTTGGTCTTTCAGTACACTCATTTATATTGCTCAGAATTAATTTCAAATGAGACCATATGATTCTACACATCAATTTACATAAGAATCAGCATTAATCTTGATATGCATGAAAATACACTAAATGCGCAGTTTTTGGTAATTCAGTACACTCATTTATATTGATCAGAATCAATTTTAAATGAGACCATATAATTCTACACACCAATTTACATAAGAATCAGCATTAATCTTGATATGCATGAAAATACACTAAATGCGCAATTTTCGGGCTTTCAGTATACGTATTTATATTGCTCAGAATCAATTTTAAATGAAACCATATGATTCTACACATCAATTTACATAAGAATCAGCATTAATCTTGATATGCATGAAAATACAGTAAATGCGCAGTTTTTGGTCTTTCAGTACACTCATTTATATTGAAGAGAATCAATTTTAAATGAGACCATATGATTCTAAACATCAATTTACATAAGAATCAGCATTAATCTTGATATGCATGAAAATACACTAAATGCGCAATTTTTCCAGCTTTCAGTACACTCATTTATATTGCTCAGAATCAATTTTAAATGAGACCGTATGATAAATAATCAGTGTACTGAAAGCCCGAAAATTGCGCATTTAGTGTATTTTCATGCATATCAATATTAATGCTGATTCTTATGTAAATTGATGTGTAGAATCATATGGTTTCATTTAAAATTGATTTTGAGCAATATAAATGAGTGTACTGAAAGCCCGAAAATTGCGCATTTAGTGTATTTTCATGCATATCAAGATTAATGCTGATTCTTATGTAAATTGACGTGGAGATACATATGGTCTCATTTAAAATTGATTCTGAGCAATATAAATGAGTGTACTGAAAGCCCGAATATGGCGCATTTAGTGTATTTTCATGCATATCAATATTAATACACATTCTTATGTAAATTGATGTGTAGAATCATATGGTCTCATTTAAAATTGATTCTGAGCAATATAAATGAGTGTACTGAAAGCCCAAATATGGCGCATTTAGTGTATTTTCATGCATATCAAGATTAATGCTGATTCTTATGTAAATTGATGTGTAGAATCATATGGTCTCATTTAAAATTGATTCTAAGCAATATAAATGAGTGTACTGAAAGCCCGAAAATTGGGCATTTAGTGTATTTTCATGCATATCAAGATTAATGATGATTGTTATGTAAATTGATGCGTAGAATCGTATGGTCTCATTTAAAATTGATTCTGAGCAATATAAATGAGTGTACTGAAAGCCCGACAATTTCGCGTTTAGTGTATTTTCATGCATATCAAGATTAGTACTGATTCTAATGTAAATTGATGTGTAGAATTATATAATCTCATTTCAAATTGATTCTGAGCAATATAAATGAGTGTACTGAAAGCCCAAAAATTACGCATTTAGTGTATTATCATGCATATCAAGATTAATGCTGATTCTTATGGAAATTGATGTGTAGAATCATATACTCGGAATTAAAAATGATTTTGAGCCATATAAATAAGTGTAATGAAAGCCCGAATATTGCGCATTTAGTGTATTTTCATGCATATCAATGTTAATGCTGATTCTTATGTAAATTGATGTGTAGATTCATATGGTCTCATTTAAAATTGATTCTGAGCAATATAAATGAGTGTACTGAAAGCCCGAAAATTGCGCATTTAGTGTATTTTCATGCATATCAATATTAATGCTGATTCTTATGTAAATAGATGAGTAGAATCATATGGTCTCATTTAAAATTGATTCTAAGCAATATAAATGTGTGTACTGAAAGCCCGAAAATTGGGCATTTAGTGTATTTTCATGCATATCAAGATTAATGCTGATTCTTATGTAAATTGATGCGTACAATATTATGGTCTCATTTAAAATTGATTCTGAGCAATATAAATGAGTGTACTGAAAGCCCGAAAATTGCTCATTTAGTGTATTTTCATGCATATCAAGATTAATGCTGAGTCTTATGTAAATTGATGTGTAGAATCATATGGTCTGATATATAATTGATTCTGAGCAATATAAATGAGTGTACTGAACGCCCGAAAATTGCGCATTTAGTGTATTTTCATGCATATCAAGATTAATGCTGATTCTTATGTAAATTGATGTGTAGAATCATATGGTCTCATTTAAAATTGATTCTGAGCAATATAAATGAGTGTAGTGAAAGACCAAAAACTGCGCATTTAGTGTATTTTCATGCATATCAAGATTAATGCTGATTCTTATGTAAATTGATGTGAAGAATCATACGGTCTCATTTAAAATTTATTCTGAGCAATATAAATGAGTGTACTGAAAGACCGAAAATTGCGCATTTAGTGTATTTTCATGCATATCAAGATTATTGCTGATTCTAATGTAAATTGATGTGTAGAATCATATGGTCTCATTTAAATTTGATACTGAGCAATTTAAATGAGTGTACTGAAAGCCCAAATATGGCGCATTTAGTGTATTTTCATGCATATCAAGATTAATGCTGATTCTTATGTAAATTGATGTGTAGAATCATATGGTTTGATTTAAAATTAATTCTGAGCAATATAAATGAGTGTACGGAAAGACCAAAAACTGCGCATTTAGTGTATTTTCATGCATATCAAGATTAATGCTGATTCTTATGTAAATTGATGTGTAGAATCATATGGTCTCATTTAAAATTGATTCTGAGCAATATAAATGAGTGTAATGAAAGCCCGAAAATTACCCATTTAGTGTATTTTCATGCATATCAAGATTAATGCTGATTCTTATGTTAATTGATGTGTAGAATCATATGGTCTCATTTAAAATTAATTCTGAGCAATATAAATGAGTGTAGTGAAAGACCAAGAACTGCGCATTTAGTGTATTTTCATGCATATCAAGATTAATGCTGATTCTTATGTAAATTGATGTGTAGAATCATATGGTCTAATTTGAAATTAATTCTGAGCAATATAAATGAGTGTACTGAAAGTCCAAAAACTGCGCATTCAGTGCATTTTAATGCATATCAAGATTAATGCTGATTCTTATGTAAATTGATGTGTAGAATAATACGGTCTCATTTAAAATTGATTCTGAGCAATATAAATGAGTGTACTGAAAGCCCGAAAATTGCGCATTTAGTGTATTTTCATGCATATCAAGATTAATGCTGATTCTTATGTAAATTGATGTGTAGAATCATATGGTCTCATTTCAATTGATTCTGAGCAATATTAATGAGTGTACTGAAAGCCCAAATATGGCGCATTTAGTGTATTTTCATGCATATCAATATTAATACACATTCTTATGTAAATTGATGTGTAGAATCATATGGTCTCATTTAAAATTGATTCTGAGCAATATAAATGAGTGTACTGAAATCCCAAATATGGCGCATTTAGTGTATTTTCATGCATATCAAGATTAATGCTGATTCTTATGTAAATTGATGTGTAGAATCATATGGTCTCATTTAAAATTGATTCTAAGCAATATAAATGAGTGTACTGAAAGCCCGAAAATTGGGCATTTAGTGTATTTTCATGCATATCAAGATTAATGATGATTGTTATGTAAATTGATGCGTAGAATCGTATGGTCTCATTTAAAATTGATTCTGAGCAATATAAATGAGTGTACTGAAAGCCCGACAATTTCGCGTTTAGTGTATTTTCATGCATATCAAGATTAGTACTGATTCTAATGTAAATTGATGTGTAGAATTATATAATCTCATTTCAAATTGATTCTGAGCAATATAAATGAGTGTACTGAAAGCCCAAAAATTACGCATTTAGTGTATTATCATGCATATCAAGATTAATGCTGATTCTTATGTAAATTGATGTGTAGAATCATATACTCGGAATTAAAAATGATTTTGAGCCATATAAATAAGTGTAATGAAAGCCCGAATATTGCGCATTTAGTGTATTTTCATGCATATCAATGTTAATGCTGATTCTTATGTAAATTGATGTGTAGATTCATATGGTCTCATTTAAAATTGATTCTGAGCAATATAAATGAGTGTACTGAAAGCCCGAAAATTGCGCATTTAGTGTATTTTCATGCATATCAATATTAATGCTGATTCTTATGTAAATAGATGAGTAGAATCATATGGTCTCATTTAAAATTGATTCTAAGCAATATAAATGTGTGTACTGAAAGCCCGAAAATTGCGCATTTAGTGTATTTTCATGCATATCAAGATTAATGCTGATTCTTATGTAAATTGATGCGTACAATATTATGGTCTCATTTAAAATTGATTCTGAGCAATATAAATGAGTGTACTGAAAGCCCGAAAATTGCTCATTTAGTGTATTTTCATGCATATCAAGATTAATGCTGAGTCTTATGTAAATTGATGTGTAGAATCATATGGTCTGATATATAATTGATTCTGAGCAATATAAATGAGTGTACTGAACGCCCGAAAATTGCGCATTTAGTGTATTTTCATGCATATCAAGATTAATGCTGATTCTTATGTAAATTGATGTGTAGAATCATATGGTCTCATTTAAAATTGATTCTGAGCAATATAAATGAGTGTAGTGAAAGACCAAAAACTGCGCATTTAGTGTATTTTCATGCATATCAAGATTAATGCTGATTCTTATGTAAATTGATTTGAAGAATCATACGGTCTCATTTAAAATTTATTCTGAGCAATATAAATGAGTGTACTGAAAGCCCGAAAATTGCGCATTTAGTGTATTTTCATGCATATCAAGATTATTGCTGATTCTAATGTAAATTGATGTGTAGAATCATATGGTCTCATTTAAATTTGATACTGAGCAATTTAAATGAGTGTACTGAAAGCCCAAATATGGCGCATTTAGTGTATTTTCATGCATATCAAGATTAATGCTGATTCTTATGTAAATTGATGTGTAGAATCATATGGTTTGATTTAAAATTAATTCTGAGCAATATAAATGAGTGTACGGAAAGACCAAAAACTGCGCATTTAGTGTATTTTCATGCATATCAAGATTAATGCTGATTCTTATGTAAATTGATGTGTAGAATCATATGGTCTCATTTAAAATTGATTCTGAGCAATATAAATGAGTGTAATGAAAGCCCGAAAAGTACCCATTTAGTGTATTTTCATGCATATCAAGAGTAATGCTGATTCTTATGTAAATTGATGTGTAGAATCATATGGTCTCATTTAAAATTAATTCTGAGCAATATAAATGAGTGTACTGAAAGACCAAGAACTGCGCATTTAGTGTATTTTCATGCATATCAAGATTAATGCTGATTCTTATGTAAATTGATGTGTAGAATCATATGGTCTAATTTGAAATTAATTCTGAGCAATATAAATGAGTGTACTGAAAGTCCAAAAACTGCGCATTCAGTGCATTTTAATGCATATCAAGATTAATGCTGATTCTTATGTAAATTGATGTGTAGAATAATACGGTCTCATTTAAAATTGATTCCGAGCAATATAAATGAGTGTACTGAAAGCCCGAAAATTGCGCATTTAGTGTATTTTCATGCATATCAAGATTAATGCTGATTCTTATGTAAATTGATGTGTAGAATCATATGGTCTCATTTAAAATTGATTCTGAGCAATATAAATGAATGTACTGAAAGCCCGAAAATTGCGCATTTAATGTATTTTCATGCATATCAAGATTAATGCTGATTCTTATGTAAATTGATGTGTAGAATCATATGGTCTCATTTAAAATTGATTGTGAGCAATATAAATGAGTGTACTGAAAGCCCGAAAATTGCCCATTTAGTGTATTTTCATGCATATCAAGATTAATGCTGATTCTTATGTAAATTGATGTGTAGAATCATATGGTCTGATATATAATTGATTCTGAGCAATATAAATGAGTGTACTGAACGCCCGAAAATTGCGCATTTAGTGTATTTTCATGCATATCAAGATTAATGCTGATTCTTATGTAAATTGATGTGTAGAATCATATGGTCTCATTTAAAATTGATTCTGAGCAATATAAATGAGTGTACTGAAAGTCCAAAAACTGCGCATTTAGTGTATTTTCATGCATATCAAGATTAATGCTGATTCTTATGTAAATTGATGTGTAGAATCATACGGTCTCATTTAAAATTGATTCTGAGCAATATAAATGAGTGTACTGAAAGACCAAAAACTGCGCATTTAGTGTATTTTCATGCATATCAAGATTAATGCTGATTCTTATGTAAATTGATGTGTAGAATCATACAGTCTCATTTAAAATTGATTCTGAGCAATATAAATGAGTGTACTGAAAGCCCGAATTTGCGCATTTAGTGTATTTTCATGCATATCCAGATTAATGCTGATTCTTATGTATATTGATGTGTAGAATCATATGGTCTCATTTAAAATTGACTCCGAGCGACATAAATGAGTGTACTGAAAGCCCGAAAATTGCGCATTTAGTGTATTTTCACGCATATCAAGATTAATGCAGATTCTTATGTAAATTGTTGTATAGAATCATATGGTCTCATTTAAAATTGATTCTGAGCAATAGAAATGACTGTACTGAAAGACCGAAAATTGCGCATTAAGTGTATTTTCATGCATATCAAGATTAATGCTGATTCTTATGTAAATTGATGTGTAGAATCATACGTTCTCATTTAAAATAGATTCTGATCAATATAAATGAGTGTACTGTAAGCCTGAAAATTGCGCATTTAGTGTATTTTCATGCATATCAAGATTAATGCTGATTCTTATGTAAATTGATGTGTAGAATCATACGGTCTCATTTAAAATTGATTCTGAGCAATATAAATGAGTGTAGTGAAAGCACGAAAATTGCGCATTTAGTGTATTTTCATGCATATCAAATATTAATGCTAATTCTTATGTAAATTGATGTGTAGAATCATATGGTTTCATTTAAAATTGATTCTGAGCAATATAAATGAGTGTACTGAAAGCCCGAAAATTGCGCATTTAGTGTAATTTCATGCATATCAAGATTAATGCTGATTCTTATGTAAATTGATGTGTAGAATCATATGGTTTCATTTAAAATTGATCCTGAGCAATATAAATGAGTGTACTGAAAGACCAAAAACTGCGCATTTAGTGTTCTCATGCATATCAAGATTAATGCTAATTCTTATGTAAATTGATGTGTAGAATCGTATGGTTTCATTTACAATTAATTCTGAGCAAAATTAATGAGTGTACTGACACCCCGAAAATTGCGCATTTAGTGTATTTTCATGCATATCAAGATTAATGCTGATTCTTATGTAAATTGATGTGTAGAATCATATGGTTTCATTTAAAATTGATTCTGAGCAATATAAATGAGTGTACTGAAAGCCCGAAAATTGCGCATTTCGTGTATTTTCATGCATATCAAGATTAATGCTGATTCCCTAAAAAATTGATGTGTAGAATCATATGGTCTCATTTGAAATTAATTCTGAGCAATATAAATGATTGTACTGGATGACCAAAAACTGCGCATTTAGTGTATTTTCATGCAGATCAAGATTAATGCTGATTCTTATGTAAATTGATGTGTAGAATCATATGGTTTCATTTCAAATTGTGTCTGAGCAATATAAATGAGAGGACTGAAAGCCCGAAAATTGCGCATTTAGTTTATTTTCATGCATATCAAGATTAATGCTGACTCTCATGGAAATTGATGTGTAGAATCATATGGTCTCATTTAAAATTGATTCTGATCAATATAAATGAGTGTACTGAAAGAGCAAAACTGCGCATTTAGTGTATTTTCATGCACATCAAGATTAATGCTGATTCTTATGTAAATTGATGTGTAGAATCATAGGGTATCATTTAAAATCGAATCTGGGCAATATAAATGATTGTACTGAAAGCCCGAAATTGCGCATTTAGTGTATTTTCATGCATATCAAGATTAATGCTGATTCTTATGTAAATTGATGTGTAGAATCATATGGTTTCATTTAAAATTGATTCTGAGCAATATAAATGAGTGTACTGAAAGCCCGAAAATTGCGCAATTATTGTATTTTCATGCATATCAAGATTAATGCTGATTCTTATGTAAATTGATGTCTAGAATCATATGGTCTCATTTAAAATTTATTCTGAGCAATATAAATGAGTGTACTGAAAGCTGGAAAATTGCGCATTTAGTGTATTTTCATGCATATCAAGATTAATGCTGATTCTTATGTAAATTGATGTGTAGATTCATATGGTCTCATTTAAAATTGATTCTGAGCAATATAAATGAGAGTGCTGAAAGCCCGAAAATTGCGCATTTAGTGCATTTTCGTGCATATCAAGATTAATGCTGATTCTTATGGTAATTGATGTGTAGAATCATATGGTCTCATTTAAAATTGATTCAGATCAATATAAATGAGTGTACTGTAAGCCCGAAAATTGCGCATTTAGTGTATTTTCATGCATATCAAGATTAATGCTGATTCTTATGTAAATTGATGTGTAGAATCATATGGTTTCAATTAAAATTGATTCTGAGCAATATAAATGAATGTACTGAAAGACCAAACACTGCGCATTTAGTGTATTTTCATGCATATCAAGATTAATGCTGATTCATATATAAATTTATGTGTAGAATCATACGGTCTCATTTAAAATTGATTCTGAGCAATATAAATGAGTGCAGTGAAAGCACGAAAATTGCGCATTTAGTGTATTTTCATGCATATCAAATATTAATGCTGATTCTTATGTAAATTGATGTGTAGAATCATATGGTTTCATTTAAAATTGATTCTGAGCAATATAAATGAGTGTACTGAAAGCCCGAAAATTGCGCATTTAGTGTAATTTCATGCATATCAAGATTAATGCTGATTCTTATGTAAATTGATGTGTAGAATCATATGGTTTCATTTAAAATTGATTCTGAGCAATATAAATGAGTGTACTGAAAGAACAAAAACTGCGCATTTAGTGTTCTCATGCATATCAAGTTTAATGCTAATTCTTATGTAAATTGATGTGTAGAATCATATGGTCTCATTTAAAATTGATTGTGAGCAATATAAATGAGTGTACTGAAAGCCCGAAAATTGCCCATTTAGTGTATTTTCATGCATATCAAGATTAATGCTGATTCTTATGTAAATTGATGTGTAGAATCATATGGTCTGATATATAATTGATTCTGAGCAATATAAATGAGTGTACTGAACGCCCGAAAATTGCGCATTTAGTGTATTTTCATGCATATCAAGATTAATGCTGATTCTTATGTAAATTGATGTGTAGAATCATATGGTCTCATTTAAAATTGATTCTGAGCAATATAAATGAGTGTACTGAAAGACCAAAAACTGCGCATTTAGTGTATTTTCATGCATATCAAGATTAATGCTGATTCTTATGTAAATTGTTGTGTAGAATCATACGGTCTCATTTAAAATTGATTCTGAGCAATATAAATGAGTGTACTGAAAGACCAAAAACTGCGCATTTAGTGTATTTTCATGCATATCAAGATTAATGCTGATTGTTATGTAAATTGATGTGTAGAATCATACAGTCTCATTTAAAATTGATTCTGAGCATTATAAATGAGTGTACTGAAAGCCCGAATTTGCGCATTTAGTGTATTTTCATGCATATCCAGATTAATGCTGATTCTTATGTAAATTGATTTTTAGAAACATATGGTTACATTTGAAATTGATTCTGATCAATATAAATGACTGTACTGAAAGACCAAAAACTGCGCATTTAGTGTATTTTCATGCATATCAAGATTAATGCTGATTCTTATTTATATTGATGTGTAGAATCATATGGTCTCATTTAAAATTGACACCGAGCGACATAAATGAGTGTACTGAAAGCCCGAAAATTGCGCATTTAGTGTATTTTCAGCATATCAAGATTAATGCAGATTCTTATGTAAATTGTTGTATAGAATCATATGGTCTCATTTAAAATTGATTCTGAGCAATAGAAATGACTGTACTGAAAGACCGAAAATTGCGCATTAAGTGTATTTTCATGCATATCAAGATTAATGCTGATTCTTATGTAAATTGATGTGTAGTATCATACGTTCTCTTTTAAAATAGATTCTGATCAATATAAATGAGTGTACTGTAAGCCCGAAAATTGCGCATTTAGTGTATTTTCATGCATATCAAGATTAATGCTGATTCTTATGTAAATTGATGTGTAGAATCATATGGTTTCAATTAAAATTGATTCTGAGCAATATAAATGACTGTACTGAAAGACCAAACACTGCGCATATTTTCATGCATATCAAGATTAATGCTGATTCATATATAAATTGATGTGTAGAATCATATGGTTTCATTTCCAATTGTGTCTGAGCAATATAAATGAGAGGACTGAAAGCCCGAAAATTGCGCATTTAGTTTATTTTCATGCATATCAAGATTAATGCTGATTCTTATGGAAATTGATGTGTAGAATCATATGGTCTCATTTAAAATTGATTCTGATCAATATAAATGAGTGTACTGAAAGAGCAAAACTGCGCATTTAGTGTATTTTCATGCACATCAAGATTAATGCTGATTCTTATGTAAATTGATGTGTAGAATCATAGGGTATCATTTAAAATCGAATCTGAGCAATATAAATGATTGTACTGAAAGCCCGAAAATTGCGCAATTATTGTATTTTCATGCATATCAAGATTAATGCTGATTCTTATGTAAATTGATGTGTAGAATCATATGGTCTCATTTAAAATTTATTCTGAGCAATATAAATGAGTGTACTGAAAGCTGGAAAATTGCGCATTTAGTGTATTTTCATGCATATCAAGATTAATGCTGATTCTTATGTAAATTGATGTGTAGATTCATATGGTCTCATTTAAAATTGATTCTGAGCAATATAAATGAGTGTGCTGAAAGCCCGAAAATTGCGCATTTAGTGCATTTTCATGCATATCAAGATTAATGCTGATTCTTATGGTAATTGATGTGTAGAATCATATGGTCTCATTTAAAATTGATTCAGATCAATATAAATGAGTGTACTGAAAGACCAAAAACTGCGCATTTAGTGTATTTTCATGCATATCAAGATTAATGCTGATTCTTATGTAAATTGATGTGTAGAATCATATGGTTACATTTAAAATTGATTCTGAGCAATATAAATGAGTGTACTGAAAGCCGGAAATTTGCGCAGTTAGTGTATTTTCATGCATATCAAGATTAATGCTGATTGTTATGTAAATCGATGTGTAGAATCATATGGTTACATATAAAATTGATTCTGATCAATATAAATGACTGTACTGAAAGACCAAAAACTGCGCATTTAGTGTATTTTCATGCATATCTAGATTAATGCTGATTCTTATGTAAATTGATGTGTAGAATCATATGGTCTCATTTAAAATTGACTCCGAGCGACATAAATGAGTGTACTGAAAGCCCGAAAATTGCGCATTTAGTGTATTTTCATGCATATCAAGATTAATGCTGATTCTTATGTAAATTGATGTGTAGAATCATATGGTTTCATTTAAAATTGATTCTGATCAATATAAATGAGTGTACTGAAAGCCCGAAAATTGCGCATTTAGTGTATTTTCATGCATATCAAGATTAATGCTGATTCTCATGTAAATTGATGTGTAGAATCATACGGTCTCATTTAAAATTGATACTGAGCAATATAAATGAGTGTACTGAAAGCCCGAAAATTGCGCATTTAGTGTATTTTCATGCATATCAAGATTAATGCTGATTCTTATGTAAATAGATGTGTAGAATCATTTGATCTCATTTAAAATTGATTGTGAGCAATATAATTGAGTGTACTGAAAGCCCGAAAATTGCGCATTTAGTGTATTTTCATGCATATCAAGATTAATGCTGATTCTTATGTAAATTGATGTGTAGAATCATATGGTCTCATTTAAAATTTATTCTGAGCAATATAAATGAGTGTACTGAAAGCCCGAAAATTTCGCATTTAGTGTATTTTCATGCATATCAAGATTAATGCTGATTCTTATGTAAATTGAAGTGTAGAATCATGTGGTTTCATTTAAATTTGATTCTGAGCAATATAAATGAGTGTACTGAAAGCCCGACAATTGCGCATTTAGTGTATTTTCATGCATATCAAGATTAATGCTGATTCTTATGTAAATTGATGTGTAGAATCATATGGTCTCATTTCAAATTGATTCTGTTCAATTTAAATGAGTGTACTGAAAGACCAAAATCTGCGCATTAATATATTTTCATGCATATCAAGATTAATGCTGATTCTTATGTAAATTGATATGTAGAATCGTATGGTTTCATTTAAAATTGATTCTGATCAATATAAATAAGTATACTGAAAGCCCGAAAATTGCGCATTTAGTGTATTTTCATGCATATCGAGATTAATGCTGATTCTTATGTAAATTGATGTGTAGAATCATATGGTTTCATTTAAAATTGATTCTGAGCGACATAAATGAGTGTACTGAAAGCCCGAAAATTGCGCATTTAGTGTATTTTCACGCATATCAAGATTAATGCAGATTCTTATGTGAATTGTTGTATAGAATCATATGGTCTCATTTAAAATTGATTCTGAGCAATAGAAATGACTGTACTGAAAGACCGAAAATTGCGCATTAAGTGTATTTTCATGCATATCAAGATTAATGCTGATTCTTATGTAAATTGATGTGTAGAATCATACGTTCTCATTTAAAATAGATTCTGATCAATATAAATGAGTGTACTGTAAGCCCGAAAATTGCGCATTTAGTGTATTTTCATGCATATCAAGATTAATGCTGATTCTTATGTAAATTGATGTGTAGAATCATATGGTTTCAATTAAAATTGATTCTGAGCAATATAAATGACTGTACTGAAAGACCAAACACTGCGCATTTAGTGTATTTTCATGCATATCAAGATTAATGCTGATTCATATATAAATTGATGTGTAGAATCATATGGTTTCATTTCCAATTGTGTCTGAGCAATATAAATGAGAGGACTGAAAGCCCGAAAATTGCGCATTTAGTTTATTTTCATGCATATCAAGATTAATGCTGATTCTTATGGAAATTGATGTGTAGAATCATATGGTCTCATTTAAAATTGATTCTGATCAATATAAATGAGTGTACTGAAAGAGCAAAACTGCGCATTTAGTGTATTTTCATGCACATCAAGATTAATGCTGATTCTTATGTAAATTGATGTGTAGAATCATAGGGTATCATTTAAAATCGAATCTGAGCAATATAAATGATTGTACTGAAAGCCCGAAAATTGCGCAATTATTGTATTTTCATGCATATCAAGATTAATGCTGATTCTTATGTAAATTGATGTGTAGAATCATATGGTCTCATTTAAAATTTATTCTGAGCAATATAAATGAGTGTACTGAAAGCTGGAAAATTGCGCATTTAGTGTATTTTCATGCATATCAAGATTAATGCTGATTCTTATGTAAATTGATGTGTAGATTCATATGGTCTCATTTAAAATTGATTCTGAGCAATATAAATGAGTGTGCTGAAAGCCCGAAAATTGCGCATTTAGTGCATTTTCATGCATATCAAGATTAATGCTGATTCTTATGGTAATTGATGTGTAGAATCATATGGTCTCATTTAAAATTGATTCAGATCAATATAAATGAGTGTACTGAAAGACCAAAAACTGCGCATTTAGTGTATTTTCATGCATATCAAGATTAATGCTGATTCTTATGTAAATTGATGTGTAGAATCATATGGTTACATTTAAAATTGATTCTGAGCAATATAAATGAGTGTACTGAAAGCCGGAAATTTGCGCAGTTAGTGTATTTTCATGCATATCAAGATTAATGCTGATTGTTATGTAAATTGATGTGTAGAATCATATGGTCTCATTTAAAATTGATTCCGAGCAATATAAATGAGTGTACTGAAAGCCCGAAAATTGCGCATTTAATGTATTTTCATGCATATCAAGATTAATGCTGATTCTTATGTAAATTGATTCGTAGAATCATATGGTTACATATAAAATTGATTCTGATCAATATAAATGACTGTACTGAAAGACCAAAAACTGCGCATTTAGTGTATTTTCATGCATATCAAGATTAATGCTGATTCTTATGTAAATTGATGTGTAGAATCATATGGTCTCATTTAAAATTGACTCAGAGCGACATAAATGAGTGTACTGAAAGCCCGAAAATTGCGCATTTAGTGTATTTTCATGCATATCAAGATTAATGCTGATTCTTATGTAAATTGATGTGTAGAATCATATGGTTTCATTTAAAATTGATTCTGATCAATATAAATGAGTGTACTGAAAGCCCGAAAATTGCGCATTTAGTGTATTTTCATGCATATCAAGATTAATGCTGATTCTCATGTAAATTGATGTGTAGAATCATACGGTCTCATTTAAAATTGATACTGAGCAATATAAATGAGTGTACTGAAAGCCCGAAAATTGCGCATTTAGTGTATTTTCATGCATATCAAGATTAATGCTGATTCTTATGTAAATTGATGTGTAGAATCATTTGATCTCATTTAAAATTGATTGTGAGCAATATAATTGAGTGTACTGAAAGCCCGAAAATTGCGCATTTAGTGTATTTTCATGCATATCAAGATTAATGCTGATTCTTATGTAAATTGATGTGTAGAATCATATGGTCTCATTTAAAATTTATTCTGAGCAATATAAATGAGTGTACTGAAAGCCCGAAAATTTCGCATTTAGTGTATTTTCATGCATATCAAGATTAATGCTGATTCTTATGTAAATTGATGTGTAGAATCATGTGGTTTCATTTAAATTTGATTCTGAGCAATATAAATGAGTGTACTGAAAGCCCGACAATTGCGCATTTAGTGTATTTTCATGCATATCAAGATTAATGCTGATTCTTATGTAAATTGATGTGTAGAATCATATGGTCTCATTTCAAATTGATTCTGTTCAATTTAAATGAGTGTACTGAAAGACCAAAATCTGCGCATTAATATATTTTCATGCATATCAAGATTAATGCTGATTCTTATGTAAATTGATATGTAGAATCGTATGGTTTCATTTAAAATTGATTCTGATCAATATAAATAAGTATACTGAAAGCCCGAAAATTGCGCATTTAGTGTATTTTCATGCATATCGAGATTAATGCTGATTCTTATGTAAATTGATGTGTAGAATCATATGGTTTCATTTAAAATTGATTCTGAGCAATATAAATGAGTGTACTGAAAGCCCGAAAATTGCGCAATTAATGTATTTTCATGCCTATTAAGATTAATGCTGATTCTTATGTAAATTGATGTGTAGAATCATATGGTCTCATTTAAAATTGATTCTGAGCAATATAAATGAGTGTACTGAAAGCTGGAAAATTGCGTATTTAGTGTATTTTCATGCATATCAAGATTAATGCTGATTCTTATGTAAATTGATGTGTAGAATTATATGGTCTCATTTAAAATTGATTCTGTTCAATATAAATGAGTGTACTGAAAGCCCGAAAATTGTGCATTTAGTATATTTTCATGCATATCAAGATTAATGCTGATTCTTATGTAAATTGATGTGTAGAATCATATGGTTTCATTTAAAATTGATTCTGATCAACATAAATGAGTGTACTGAAAGCCCGAAAATTGCGCATTTAGTGTATTTTCATGCATATCAAGATTAATGCTGATTCTTATGTAAATTGATGTGTAGAATCATACGGTCTCATTTAAAATAGATTCTGAGCAATATAAATGAGTGTACTGAAAGCCCGAAAATTGCGCATTTAGTGTATTTTCATGCATATCAAGATTAATGCTGATTCTTATGTAAATTGATGTGTAGAATCATATGGTCTCATTTAAAATTGATTCTGATCAATATAAATGTGTGTACTGTAAGCCCGAAAATTGCGCATTTAGTGTATTTTCATGCATATCAAGATTAATGCTGATTCTTATGTAAATTGATGTGTAGAATCATATGGTCTCATTTAAAATTGATTCTGAGCAATATAAATGTGTGTACTGAATGCCGGAAAATTGCGCATTTAGTGTATTTTCATGCATATCAAGATTAATGCTGATTCTTATGTAAATTGATGTGTAGAATCATATGGTCTCATTTAAAATTGATTCCGAGCAATATAAATGAGTGTACTGAAATCCCGAAAATTGCGCATTTAGTGTATTTTCATGCATATCAAGATTAATGCTGATTCTTATGTAAATTGATGTGTAGAATCATATGGTCTCATTTCAAATTGATTCTGTTCAATTTAAATGAGTGTACTGAAAGACCAAAATCTGCGCATTAATATATTTTCATGCATATCAAGATTAATGCTGATTCTTATGTAAATTGATATGTAGAATCGTATGGTTTCATTTAAAATTGATTCTGATCAATAGAAATGAGTATACTGAAAGCCCGAAAATTGCGCATTTAGTGTATTTTCATGCATATCGAGATTAATGCTGATTCTTATGTAAATTGATGTGTAGAATCATATGGTTTCATTTAAAATTGATTCTGAGCAATATAAATGAGTGTACTGAAAGCCCGAAAATTGCGCAATTAATGTATTTTCATGCCTATTAAGATTAATGCTGATTCTTATGTAAATTGATGTGTAGAATCATATGGTCTCATTTAAAATTGATTCTGAGCAATATAAATGAGTGTACTGAAAGCTGGAAAATTGCGTATTTAGTGTATTTTCATGCATATCAAGATTAATGCTGATTCTTATGTAAATTGATGTGTAGAATTATATGGTCTCATTTAAAATTGATTCTGTTCAATATAAATGAGTGTACTGAAAGCCCGAAAATTGCGCATTTAGTATATTTTCATGCATATCAAGATTAATGCTGATTCTTATGTAAATTGATGTGTAGAATCATATGGTTTCATTTAAAATTGATTCTGATCAACATAAATGAGTGTACTGAAAGCCCGAAAATTGCACATTTAGTGTATTTTCATGCATATCAAGATTAATGCTGATTCTTATGTAAATTGATGTGTAGAATCATACGGTCTCATTTAAAATAGATTCTGAGCAATATAAATGAGTGTACTGAAAGCCCGAAAATTGCGCATTTAGTGTATTTTCATGCATATCAAGATTAATGCTGATTCTTATGTAAATTGATGTGTAGAATCATATGGTCTCATTTAAAATTGATTCTGATCAATATAAATGTGTGTACTGTAAGCCCGAAAATTGCGCATTTAGTGTATTTTCATGCATATCAAGATTAATGCTGATTCTTATGTAAATTGTTGTGTAGAATCATATGGTCTCATTTAAAATTGATTCTGAGCAATATAAATGTGTGTACTGAATGCCGCAAAATTGCGCATTTAGTGTATTTTCATGCATATCAAGATTAATGCTGATTCTTATGTAAATTGATGTGTAGAATCATATGGTCTCATTTAAAATTGATTCCGAGCAATATAAATGAGTGTACTGAAATCCCGAAAATTGCGCATTTAGTGTATTTTCATGCATATCAAGATTAATGCTGATTCTTATGTAAATTGATGTGTAGAATCATATGGTCTCATTTAAAATTGATTCTGATCAATATAAATGAGTGTACTGAAATATCAAAAACTGCGCATTTAGTGTATTTTCATGGATATCAAGATTAATGCTGATTCTTATGTAAATTGATGTGTAGAATCATACGGTCTCATTTAAAATTGATTCTGAGCAATATAAATGAGTGTACTGAAAGCCCGAAAATTTCGCATTTAGTGTATTTTCATGCATATCAAGATTAATGCTGATTCTTATGTAAATTGATGTGTAGAATCATGTGGTTTCATTTAAATTTGATTCTGAGCAATATAAATGAGTGTACTGAAAGCCCGACAATTGCGCATTTAGTGTATTTTCATGCATATCAAGATTAATGCTGATTCTTATGTAAATTGATGTGTAGAATCATAAGGTTTCATTTAAAATTGATTCTGAGCAATATGAATGAGTGTACTGAAAGCCCGAGAATTGCGCATTTAGTGTATTTTCATGCATATTAAGATTAATGCTGATTCTTATTTAATTTGATGTGTAGAATCATTTGGTCTCATTTAAAATTGATTCTGAGCAATATAAATGAGTGTACTGAAATATCAAAAACTGCGCATTTAGTGTATTTTCATGCATATCAAGATTAATGCTGATTCTTATGTAAATAGATGTGTAGAATCATACGGTTTCAATTAAAATTGGTTCTGAGCAATATAAATGAGTGTACTGAAAGCCCGAAAATTGCGCATTTAGTGTATTTTCATGCATATCAAGATTAATGCTGATTCTTATGTAAATTGATGTGTAGAATCATATGGTCTCATTTAAAATTGACTCCGAGCGACATAAATGAGTGTACTGAAAGCCCGAAAATTGCGCATTTAGTGTATTTTCATGCATATCAAGATTAATGCTGATTCTTATGTAAATTGATGTGTAGAATCATATGGTTTCATTTAAAATTGATTCTGATCAATATAAATGAGTGTACTGAAAGCCCGAAAATTGCGCATTTAGTGTATTTTCATGCATATCAAGATTAATGCTGATTCTCATGTAAATTGATGTGTAGAATCATACGGTCTCATTTAAAATTGATACTGAGCAATATAAATGAGTGTACTGAAAGCCCGAAAATTGCGCATTTAGTGTATTTTCATGCATATCAAGATTAGTGCTGATTCTTATGTAAATTGATGTGTAGAATCATTTGATCTCATTTAAAATTGATTGTGAGCAATATAATTGAGTGTACTGAAAGCCCGAAAATTGCGCATTTAGTGTATTTTCATGCATATCAAGATTAATGCTGATTCTTATGTAAATTGATGTGTAGAATCATATGGTCTCATTTAAAATTTATTCTGAGCAATATAAATGAGTGTACTGAAAGCCCGAAAATTTCGCATTTAGTGTATTTTCATGCATATCAAGATTAATGCTGATTCTTATGTAAATTGATGTGTAGAATCATGTGGTTTCATTTAAATTTGATTCTGAGCAATATAAATGAGTGTACTGAAAGCCCGACAATTGCGCATTTAGTGTATTTTCATGCATATCAAGATTAATGCTGATTCTTATGTAAATTGATGTGTAGAATCATATGGTCTCATTTCAAATTGATTCTGTTCAATTTAAATGAGTGTACTGAAAGACCAAAATCTGCGCATTAATATATTTTCATGCATATCAAGATTAATGCTGATTCTTATGTAAATTGATATGTAGAATCGTATGGTTTCATTTAAAATTGATTCTGATCAATAGAAATGAGTATACTGAAAGCCCGAAAATTGCGCATTTAGTGTATTTTCATGCATATCGAGATTAATGCTGATTCTTATGTAAATTGATGTGTAGAATCATATGGTTTCATTTAAAATTGATTCTGAGCAATATAAATGAGTGTACTGAAAGCCCGAAAATTGCGCAATTAATGTATTTTCATGCCTATTAAGATTAATGCTGATTCTTATGTAAATTGATGTGTAGAATCATATGGTCTCATTTAAAATTGATTCTGAGCAATATAAATGAGTGTACTGAAAGCTGGAAAATTGCGTATTTAGTGTATTTTCATGCATATCAAGATTAATGCTGATTCTTATGTAAATTGATGTGTAGAATTATATGGTCTCATTTAAAATTGATTCTGTTCAATATAAATGAGTGTACTGAAAGCCCGAAAATTGCGCATTTAGTATATTTTCATGCATATCAAGATTAATGCTGATTCTTATGTAAATTGATGTGTAGAATCATATGGTTTCATTTAAAATTGATTCTGATCAACATAAATGAGTGTACTGAAAGCCCGAAAATTGCACATTTAGTGTATTTTCATGCATATCAAGATTAATGCTGATTCTTATGTAAATTGATGTGTAGAATCATACGGTCTCATTTAAAATAGATTCTGAGCAATATAAATGAGTGTACTGAAAGCCCGAAAATTGCGCATTTAGTGTATTTTCATGCATATCAAGATTAATGCTGATTCTTATGTAAATTGATGTGTAGAATCATATGGTCTCATTTAAAATTGATTCTGATCAATATAAATGTGTGTACTGTAAGCCCGAAAATTGCGCATTTAGTGTATTTTCATGCATATCAAGATTAATGCTGATTCTTATGTAAATTGTTGTGTAGAATCATATGGTCTCATTTAAAATTGATTCTGAGCAATATAAATGTGTGTACTGAATGCCGCAAAATTGCGCATTTAGTGTATTTTCATGCATATCAAGATTAATGCTGATTCTTATGTAAATTGATGTGTAGAATCATATGGTCTCATTTAAAATTGATTCCGAGCAATATAAATGAGTGTACTGAAATCCCGAAAATTGCGCATTTAGTGTATTTTCATGCATATCAAGATTAATGCTGATTCTTATGTAAATTGATGTGTAGAATCATATGGTCTCATTTAAAATTGATTCTGATCAATATAAATGAGTGTACTGAAATATCAAAAACTGCGCATTTAGTGTATTTTCATGGATATCAAGATTAATGCTGATTCTTATGTAAATTGATGTGTAGAATCATACGGTCTCATTTAAAATTGATTCTGAGCAATATAAATGAGTGTACTGAAAGCCCGAAAATTTCGCATTTAGTGTATTTTCATGCATATCAAGATTAATGCTGATTCTTATGTAAATTGATGTGTAGAATCATGTGGTTTCATTTAAATTTGATTCTGAGCAATATAAATGAGTGTACTGAAAGCCCGACAATTGCGCATTTAGTGTATTTTCATGCATATCAAGATTAATGCTGATTCTTATGTAAATTGATGTGTAGAATCATAAGGTTTCATTTAAAATTGATTCTGAGCAATATGAATGAGTGTACTGAAAGCCCGAGAATTGCGCATTTAGTGTATTTTCATGCATATTAAGATTAATGCTGATTCTTATTTAATTTGATGTGTAGAATCATTTGGTCTCATTTAAAATTGATTCTGAGCAATATAAATGAGTGTACTGAAATATCAAAAACTGCGCATTTAGTGTATTTTCATGCATATCAAGATTAATGCTGATTCTTATGTAAATAGATGTGTAGAATCATACGGTTTCAATTAAAATTGGTTCTGAGCAATATAAATGAGTGTACTGAAAGCCCGAAAATTGCGCATTTAGTGTATTTTCATGCATATCAAGATTAATGCTGATTCTTATGTAAATTGATGTGTAGAATCATATGGTCTCATTTAAAATTGACTCCGAGCGACATAAATGAGTGTACTGAAAGCCCGAAAATTGCGCATTTAGTGTATTTTCATGCATATCAAGATTAATGCTGATTCTTATGTAAATTGATGTGTAGAATCATATGGTTTCATTTAAAATTGATTCTGATCAATATAAATGAGTGTACTGAAAGCCCGAAAATTGCGCATTTAGTGTATTTTCATGCATATCAAGATTAATGCTGATTCTCATGTAAATTGATGTGTAGAATCATACGGTCTCATTTAAAATTGATACTGAGCAATATAAATGAGTGTACTGAAAGCCCGAAAATTGCGCATTTAGTGTATTTTCATGCATATCAAGATTAATGCTGATTCTTATGTAAATTGATGTGTAGAATCATTTGATCTCATTTAAAATTGATTGTGAGCAATATAATTGAGTGTACTGAAAGCCCGAAAATTGCGCATTTAGTGTATTTTCATGCATATCAAGATTAATGCTGATTCTTATGTAAATTGATGTGTAGAATCATATGGTCTCATTTAAAATTTATTCTGAGCAATATAAATGAGTGTACTGAAAGCCCGAAAATTTCGCATTTAGTGTATTTTCATGCATATCAAGATTAATGCTGATTCTTATGTAAATTGATGTGTAGAATCATGTGGTTTCATTTAAATTTGATTCTGAGCAATATAAATGAGTGTACTGAAAGCCCGACAATTGCGCATTTAGTGTATTTTCATGCATATCAAGATTAATGCTGATTCTTATGTAAATTGATGTGTAGAATCATATGGTCTCATTTCAAATTGATTCTGTTCAATTTAAATGAGTGTACTGAAAGACCAAAATCTGCGCATTAATATATTTTCATGCATATCAAGATTAATGCTGATTCTTATGTAAATTGATATGTAGAATCGTATGGTTTCATTTAAAATTGATTCTGATCAATATAAATAAGTATACTGAAAGCCCGAAAATTGCGCATTTAGTGTATTTTCATGCATATCGAGATTAATGCTGATTCTTATGTAAATTGATGTGTAGAATCATATGGTTTCATTTAAAATTGATTCTGAGCAATATAAATGAGTGTACTGAAAGCCCGAAAATTGCGCAATTAATGTATTTTCATGCCTATTAAGATTAATGCTGATTCTTATGTAAATTGATGTGTAGAATCATATGGTCTCATTTAAAATTGATTCTGAGCAATATAAATGAGTGTACTGAAAGCTGGAAAATTGCGTATTTAGTGTATTTTCATGCATATCAAGATTAATGCTGATTCTTATGTAAATTGATGTGTAGAATTATATGGTCTCATTTAAAATTGATTCTGTTCAATATAAATGAGTGTACTGAAAGCCCGAAAATTGTGCATTTAGTATATTTTCATGCATATCAAGATTAATGCTGATTCTTATGTAAATTGATGTGTAGAATCATATGGTTTCATTTAAAATTGATTCTGATCAACATAAATGAGTGTACTGAAAGCCCGAAAATTGCGCATTTAGTGTATTTTCATGCATATCAAGATTAATGCTGATTCTTATGTAAATTGATGTGTAGAATCATACGGTCCCATTTAAAATAGATTCTGAGCAATATAAATGAGTGTACTGAAAGCCCGAAAATTGCGCATTTAGTGTATTTTCATGCATATCAAGATTAATGCTGATTCTTATGTAAATTGATGTGTAGAATCATATGGTCTCATTTAAAATTGATTCTGATCAATATAAATGTGTGTACTGTAAGCCCGAAAATTGCGCATTTAGTGTATTTTCATGCATATCAAGATTAATGCTGATTCTTATGTAAATTGATGTGTAGAATCATATGGTCTCATTTAAAATTGATTCTGAGCAATATAAATGTGTGTACTGAATGCCGGAAAATTGCGCATTTAGTGTATTTTCATGCATATCAAGATTAATGCTGATTCTTATGTAAATTGATGTGTAGAATCATATGGTCTCATTTAAAATTGATTCCGAGCAATATAAATGAGCGTACTGAAATCCCGAAAATTGCGCATTTAGTGTATTTTCATGCATATCAAGATTAATGCTGATTCTTATGTAAATTGATGTGTAGAATCATATGGTCTCATTTCAAATTGATTCTGTTCAATTTAAATGAGTGTACTGAAAGACCAAAATCTGCGCATTAATATATTTTCATGCATATCAAGATTAATGCTGATTCTTATGTAAATTGATATGTAGAATCGTATGGTTTCATTTAAAATTGATTCTGATCAATATAAATGAGTATACTGAAAGCCCGAAAATTGCGCATTTAGTGTATTTTCATGCATATCGAGATTAATGCTGATTCTTATGTAAATTGATGTGTAGAATCATATGGTTTCATTTAAAATTGATTCTGAGCAATATAAATGAGTGTACTGAAAGCCCGAAAATTGCGCAATTAATGTATTTTCATGCCTATTAAGATTAATGCTGATTCTTATGTAAATTGATGTGTAGAATCATATGGTCTCATTTAAAATTGATTCTGAGCAATATAAATGAGTGTACTGAAAGCTGGAAAATTGCGTATTTAGTGTATTTTCATGCATATCAAGATTAATGCTGATTCTTATGTAAATTGATGTGTAGAATTATATGGTCTCATTTAAAATTGATTCTGTTCAATATAAATGAGTGTACTGAAAGCCCGAAAATTGCGCATTTAGTATATTTTCATGCATATCAAGATTAATGCTGATTCTTATGTAAATTGATGTGTAGAATCATATGGTTTCGTTTAAAATTGATTCTGATCAACATAAATGAGTGTACTGAAAGCCCGAAAATTGCACATTTAGTGTATTTTCATGCATATCAAGATTAATGCTGATTCTTATGTAAATTGATGTGTAGAATCATACGGTCTCATTTAAAATAGATTCTGAGCAATATAAATGAGTGTACTGAAAGCCCGAAAATTGCGCATTTAGTGTATTTTCATGCATATCAAGATTAATGCTGATTCTTATGTAAATTGATGTGTAGAATCATATGGTCTCATTTAAAATTGATTCTGATCAATATAAATGTGTGTACTGTAAGCCCGAAAATTGCGCATTTAGTGTATTTTCATGCATATCAAGATTAATGCTGATTCTTATGTAAATTGTTGTGTAGAATCATATGGTCTCATTTAAAATTGATTCTGAGCAATATAAATGTGTGTACTGAATGCCGGAAAATTGCGCATTTAGTGTATTTTCATGCATATCAAGATTAATGCTGATTCTTATGTAAATTGATGTGTAGAATCATATGGTCTCATTTAAAATTGATTCCGAGCAATATAAATGAGTGTACTGAAATCCCGAAAATTGCGCATTTAGTGTATTTTCATGCATATCAAGATTAATGCTGATTCTTATGTAAATTGATGTGTAGAATCATATGGTCTCATTTAAAATTGATTTCGAGCAATATAAATGAGTGTACTGAAATCCCGAAAATTGCGCATTTAGTGTATTTTCATGCATATCAAGATTAATGCTGATTCTTATGTAAATTGATGTGTAGAATCATACGGTCTCATTTAAAATTGATTCTGAGCAATATAAATGAGTGTACTGAAAGCCCGAAAATTTCGCATTTAGTGTATTTTCATGCATATCAAGATTAATGCTGATTCTTATGTAAATTGATGTGTAGAATCATGTGGTTTCATTTAAATTTGATTCTGAGCAATATAAATGAGTGTACTGAAAGCCCGACAATTGCGCATTTAGTGTATTTTCATGCATATCAAGATTAATGCTGATTCTTATGTAAATTGATGTGTAGAATCATAAGGTTTCATTTAAAATTGATTCTGAGCAATATGAATGAGTGTACTGAAAGCCCGAGAATTGCGCATTTAGTGTATTTTCATGCATATTAAGATTAATGCTGATTCTTATTTAATTTGATGTGTAGAATCATTTGGTCTCATTTAAAATTGATTCTGAGCAATATAAATGAGTGTACTGAAATATCAAAAACTGCGCATTTAGTGTATTTTCATGCATATCAAGATTAATGCTGATTCTTATGTAAATAGATGTGTAGAATCATACGGTTTCAATTAAAATTGGTTCTGAGCAATATAAATGAGTGTACTGAAAGCCCGAAAATTGCGCATTTAGTGTATTTTCATGCATATCAAGATTAATGCTGATTCTTATGTAAATTGATGTGTAGAATCATATGGTCTCATTTAAAATTGATTCTGAGCAATATAAATGTGTGTACTGAATGCCGGAAAATTGCGCATTTAGTGTATTTTCATGCATACCAAGATTAATGCTGATTCTTATGTAAATTGATGTGTAGAATCATATGGTTTCATTTAAAATTGTTTCTGAGCAATATAAATGAGTGTACTGAAAGCCCGAAAATTGCGCATTTAGTGTATTTTCATGCATATCAAGATTAATGCTGATTCTTAATAAATTAATATGTAGAATCATATGGTCTCATTTGAAATTAATTCTGAGCAATATAAATGATTGTACTGGAAGACTAAATACTGCGCATTTAGTGTATTTTCATGCATATCAAGATTAATGCTGATTCTTATGTAAATTGATGTGTAGAATCATATGGTTTCATTTAAAATTGATTCTGAGCAATATAATTGAGTGTACTGAAAGCCCGAAAATTGCGCATTTAGTGTATTTTCATGCATATCAAGATTAATGCTGATTCATATGTAAATTGATGTGTAGAATCATATGGTCTCATTTAAAATTTATTCTGAGCAATATAAATGAGTGTACTGAAAGCTGGAAAATTGCGCATTTAGTGTATTTTCATGCATATCAAGATTAATGCTGATTCTTATGTAAATTGATGTGTAGAATCATATGGTCTCATTTCAAATTGATTCTGTTCAATTTAAATGAGTGTACTGAAAGACAAAATCTGCGCATTAATGTATTTTCATGCATATCAAGATTAATGCTGATTCTTATGTAAATTGATATGTAGAATCGTATGGTTTCATTTAAAATTGATTCTGATCAATATAAATGAGTATACTGAAAGCCCGAAAATTGCGCATTTAGTGTATTTTCATGCATATCAAGATTAATGCTGATTCTTATGTAAATTGATGTGTAGAATCATAAGGTTTCATTTAAAATTGATTCTGAGCAATATGAATGAGTGTACTGAAAGCCCGAGAATTGCGCATTTAGTGTATTTTCATGCATATTAAGATTAATGCTGATTCTTATTTAATTTGATGTGTAGAATCATTTGGTCTCATTTAAAATTGATTCTGAGCAATATAAATGAGTGTACTGAAATATCAAAAACTGCGCATTTAGTGTATTTTCATGCATATCAAGATTAATGCTGATTCTTATGTAAATAGATGTGTAGAATCATACGGTTTCAATTAAAATTGGTTCTGAGCAATATAAATGAGTGTACTGAAAGCCCGAAAATTGCGCATTTAGTGTATTTTCATGCATATCAAGATTAATGCTGATTCTTATGTAAATTGATGTGTAGAATCATATGGTCTCATTTAAAATTGATTCTGAGCAATATAAATGTGTGTACTGAATGCCGGAAAATTGCGCATTTAGTGTATTTTCATGCATACCAAGATTAATGCTGATTCTTATGTAAATTGATGTGTAGAATCATATGGTCTCATTTCAAATTGATTCTGTTCAATTTAAATGAGTGTACTGAAAGACAAAATCTGCGCATTAATGTATTTTCATGCATATCAAGATTAATGCTGATTCTTATGTAAATTGATATGTAGAATCGTATGGTTTCATTTAAAATTGATTCTGATCAATATAAATGAGTATACTGAAAGCCCGAAAATTGCGCATTTAGTGTATTTTCATGCATATCAAGATTAATGCTGATTCTTATGTAAATTGATGTGTAGAATCATATGGTTTCATTTAAAATTGATTCTGAGCAATATAAATGAATGTACTGAAAGCCCGAAAAGTGCGCAATTAATGTATTTTCATGCCTATTAAGATTAATGCTGATTCTTATGTAAATTGATGTGTAGAATCATATGGTCTCATTTAAAATTGATTCTGAGCAATATAAATGAGTGTACTGAAAGCTGGAAAATTGCCCATTTAGTGTATTTTCATGCATATCAAGATTAATGCTGATTCTTATGTAAATTGATGTGTAGAATTATATGGTCTCATTTAAAATTGATTCTGTTCAATATAAATGAGTGTACTGAAAGCCCGAAAATTGCGCATTTAGTATATTTTCATGCATATCAAGATTAATGCTGATTCTTATGTAAATTGATGTGTAGAATCATATGGTTTCATTTAAAATTGATTGTGATCAACATAAATGAGTGTACTGAAAGCCCGAAAATTGCGCATTTAGTGTATTTTCATGCATATCAAGATTAATGCTGATTCTTATGTAAATTGATGTGTAGAATCATACGGTCTCATTTAAAATAGATTCTGAGCAATATAAATGAGTGTACTGAAAGCCCGAAAATTGCGCATTTAGTGTATTTTCATGCATATCAAGATTAATGCTGATTCTTATGTAAATTGATGTGTAGAATCATATGGTCTCATTTAAAATTGATTCTGATCAATATACATGTGTGTACTGTAAGCCCGAAAATTGCGCATTTAGTGTATTTTCATGCATATCAAGATTAATGCTGATTCTTATGTAAATTGATGTGTAGAATCATATGGTCTCATTTAAAATTGATTCTGAGCAATATAAATGTGTGTACTGAATGCCGGAAAATTGCGCATTTAGTGTATTTTCATGCATATCAAGATTAATGCTGATTCTTATGTAAATTGATGTGTAGAATCATATGGTCTCATTTAAAATTGATTTCGAGCAATATAAATGAGTGTACTGAAATCCCGAAAATTGCGCATTTAGTGTATTTTCATGCATATCAAGATTAATGCTGATTCTTATGTAAATTGATGTGTAGAATCATATGGTCTCATTTAAAATTGATTCTGAGCAATAGAAATGACTGTACTGAAATATCAAAAACTGCGCATTTAGTGTATTTTCATGCATATCAAGATTAATGCTGATTCTTATGTAAATTGATGTGTAGAATCATACGGTCTCATTTAAAATTGATTCTGAGCAATATAAATGAGTGTACTGAAAGCCCGAAAATTTCGCATTTAGTGTATTTTCATGCATATCAAGATTAATGCTGATTCTTATGTAAATTGATGTGTAGAATCATGTGGTTTCATTTAAATTTGATTCTGAGCAATATAAATGAGTGTACTGAAAGCCCGACAATTGCGCATTTAGTGTATTTTCATGCATATCAAGATTAATGCTGATTCTTATGTAAATTGATGTGTAGAATCATATGGTCTCATTTAAAATTGATTTCGAGCAATATAAATGAGTGTACTGAAATCCCGAAAATTGCGCATTTAGTGTATTTTCATGCATATCAAGATTAATGCTGATTCTTATGTAAATTGATGTGTAGAATCATATGGTCTCATTTAAAATTGATTCTGAGCAATAGAAATGACTGTACTGAAATATCAAAAACTGCGCATTTAGTGTATTTTCATGCATATCAAGATTAATGCTGATTCTTATGTAAATTGATGTGTAGAATCATACGGTCTCATTTAAAATTGATTCTGAGCAATATAAATGAGTGTACTGAAAGCCCGAAAATTTCGCATTTAGTGTATTTTCATGCATACCAAGATTAATGCTGATTCTTATGTAAATTGATGTGTAGAATCATATGGTTTCATTTAAAATTGATTCTGAGCAATATAAATGAGTGTACTGAAAGCCCGAAAATTGCGCATTTAGTGTATTTTCATGCATATCAAGATTAATGCTGATTCTTAATAAATTAATATGTAGAATCATATGGTCTCATTTGAAATTAATTCTGAGCAATATAAATGATTGTACTGGAAGACTAAATACTGCGCATTTAGTGTATTTTCATGCATATCAAGATTAATGCTGATTCTTATGTAAATTGATGTGTAGAATCATAAGGTTTCATTTAAAATTGATTCTGAGCAATATGAATGAGTGTACTGAAAGCCCGAGAATTGCGCATTTAGTGTATTTTCATGCATATTAAGATTAATGCTGATTCTTATTTAAATTGATGTGTAGAATCATTTGGTCTCATTTAAAATTGATTCTGAGCAATAGAAATGAGTGTACTGAAATATCAAAAACTGCGCATTTAGTGTATTTTCATGCATATCAAGATTAATGCTGATTCTTATGTAAATAGATGTGTAGAATCATACGGTTTCAATTAAAATTGGTTCTGAGCAATATAAATGAGTGTACTGAAAGCCCGAAAATTGCGCATTTAGTGTATTTTCATGCATATCAAGATTAATGCTGATTCTTATGTAAATTGATGTGTAGAATCATATGGTCACATTTAAAATTGATTCTGAGCTATATAAATGTGTGTACTGAATGCCGGAAAATTGCGCATTTAGTGTATTTTCATGCATATCAAGATTAATGTTGATTCTTATGTAAATTGATGTGTAGAATCATATGGTCTCATTTAAAATTGATTCCGAGCAATACAAATGAGTGTACTGAAAGCCCGAAAATTGCCCATTTAGTGTATTTTCATGCATATCAAGATTAATGCTGATTCTTATGTAAATTGATGTGTAGAATCATATGGTTTCATTTAAAATTGTTTCTGACCAATATAAATGAGTGTACTGAAAGCCCGAAAATTGCGCATTTAGTGTATTTTCATGCATATCAAGATTAATGCTGATTCTTATGTAAATTGATGTGTAGAATCATATGGTCTCATTTAATATTGATTCTAAGCAATATAAATGAGTGTACTGAAAGACAGAAACGGCGCATTTAGTGTATTTTCATGCATATCAAGATTAATGCTGATTCTTATGTAAATTGATGTGTAGAATCATATGGTTTCACTTAAAATTGATTCTGAGCAATATAAATGAGTGTACTGAAAGCCCTAAAATTGCGCATTTAGTGTATTTTCATGCATATCAAGATTGATGCTGATTCTTATGGAAATTGATGTGTAGAGTCATATGGTTTCATTTAAAATTGATTCTGAGCAATATAAATGAGTGTACTGAAAGCCCGAAAATTGCGCATTTAGTGTATTTTCATGCATATCAAGATTAATGCTGATTCTTAAGTAAATTGATGTGAAGAATCATATGGTCTCATTTAAAATTGATTCTGAGCAATATAAATGAGTGTAGTGAAAGACCAAACACTGCGCATTTAGTGTATTTTCATGCATATCAAGATTAATGCTGATTCTTATGTAAATTGATGTGTAGAATCATACGGTCTCATTTAAAATAGATTCTGAGCAATATAAATATGTGTACTGAAAGCCCGAAAATTGCGCATTTAGTGTATTTTCATGCATATCAAGATTAATGCTGATTCATATGTAAAATGATGTGTAGAATCATATGGTCTCATTTCAAATTGATTCTGATCAATATAAATGAGTGTACTGAAAGTCCGAAAATTGCGCATTTAGTGTATTTTCATGCATATCAAGATTAATGTTGATTCTTATGTAAATTGATGTGTAGAATCATACGGTCTCATTTAAAATTGATTCTGAGCAATATAAATGAGTGTACTGAAAGCCGGAAATTTGCGCATTTAGTGTATTTTCATGCATATCAAGATTAATGCTGATTCTTATGTAATATGATGTGTAGAATCATGTGGTTTCATTTAAAATTGATTCTGAGCAATATAAATGAGTGTACTGAAAGTCCAAAACTGCGCATTTAGTGTATTTTCATGCATATCAAGATTAATGCTGATTCTTATGTAAATTGATGTGTAGAATCATATGGTTTCATTTAAAATTGTTTCTGAGCAATATAAATGAGTGTACTGAAAGACCGAAAATTGCGCATTTAGTGTATTTTCATGCATATCAAGATTAATGCTGATTCTTATGAAAATTGATGTGTAGAATCACTTGGTGTCATTTAAAATTGATTCTGAGCAATATATATGTATGTACTGAAAGCCCGAAAATTGCGCATTTAATGTATTTTCATGCATATCAAGATTAATGCTGATTCTTATGTAAATTGATGTGTAGAATCATATAATCTCATTTAAAATTGATTCTGAGCAATATAAATGTGTGTACTGCAACCCCGAAAATTGCGCATTAATGTATTTTCATGCCTTTTAAGATTAATGCTGATTCTTATGTAAATTGATGTGTAGCATCATATGGTCTCATTTAAAATTCATTCTGAGAGATATAAATGAGTGTACTGAAAGCCCGAAAATTGCGCATTTAGTGTATTTTCATGCATATCAAGATTAATACTGATTCTTATGTAAATTGATGTGTAGAATCATATGGTCTCATTTAAAATTGATTCTGAGCAATATAAATGAGTGTACTGAAAGCCCGAAAATTGCGCATTTAGTGTCTTTTCATGCATATTAAGATTAATGCTGATTCTTATTTAAATTGATGTGTAGAATCATATGGTCTCATTTAAAATTGATTCTGAGCAATATAAATGAGTGTACTGAAATATCAAAAACTGCGCATTTAGTGTATTTTCATGCATATCAAGATTAATGCTGATTCTTATGTAAATTGATGCGTAGAATCATACGGTCTCATTTAAAATTGATTCTGAGGAATATAAATGAGTGTACTGAAAGCCCGAAAATTGCGCATTTAGTGTATTTTCATGCATATCAAGATTAATGCTGATTCTTATGTAAAATGATGTGTAGAATCATGTGGTTTCATTTAAAATTGATTCTGAGCAATATAAATGAGTGTACTGAAAGTCCAAAACTGCGCATTTAGTGTATTTTCATGCATATAAGATTAATGCTGATTCTTATGTAAATTGATGTGCAGAATCATATGGTTTCATATAAAATTGTTTCTGAGCAATATAAATGAGTGTACTGAAAGCCCGAAAATTGCGCATTTAGTGTATTTTCATGCATATCAAGATTAATGCTGATTCTTATGTAAATTGATGTGTAGAATCACTTGGTGTCATTTAAAATAGATTCTGAGCAATATATATGGATGTACTGAAAGCCCGAAAATTGCGCATTTAATGTATTTTCATGCATATCAAGATTAATGCTGATTCTTATGTAAATTGATGTGTAGAATCATATAATCTCATTTAAAATTGATTCTGTGCAATATAAATGTGTGTACTGAAAGCCCGAAAATTGCGCATTAATGTATTTTCATGCCTATTAAGATTAATGCTGATTCTTATGTAAATTGATGTGTAGAATCATATGGTCTCATTTAAAATTGATTCTGAGCGATATAAATGAGTGTACTGAAAGCCCGACAATTGCGCATTTAGTGTATTTTCATGCATATCAAGATTAATACTGATTCTTATGTAAATTGATGTGTAGAATCATATGGTCTCATTTAATATTGATTCTAAGCAATATAAATGAGTGTACTGAAAGACAGAAACTGCGCATTTAGTGTATTTTCATGCATATCAAGATTAATGCTGATTCTTATGTAAATTGATGTGTAGAATCATATGGTTTCATTTAAAATTGATTCTGAGCAATATAAATGAGTGTACTGAAAGCCCTAAAATTGCGCATTTAATGTATTTTCATGCATATCAAGATGAATGCTGATTCTTATGTAAATTGATGTTTAGAATCATATGGTTTCATTTAAAATTGATTCTGAGCAATATAAATGAGTGTACTGTAAGCCCGAAAATTGCGCAATTATTGTATTTTCATGCATATCAAGATTAATGCTGATTCTTATGTAAATTGATGTGTAGAATCATATGGTCTCATTTAAAATTGATTCTGATCAATATAAATGAGTGTACTGAAAGACCAAAAACTGCGCATTTAGTGTATTTTCATGCATATCAAGATTAATGCTGATTCTTATGTAAATTGATGTGTAGAATCATACGGTCTCATTTAAAATTGATTCTGAGCAATATAAATGAGTGTACTGAAAGACCAAAAATTGCGCATTTAATGTATTTTCATGCATATCAAGATGAATGCTGATTCTTATGTAAATTGATGTTTAGAATCATATGGTTTCATTTAAAATTGATTCTGAGCAATATAAATGAGTGTACTGTAAGCCCGAAAATTGCGCAATTATTGTATTTTCATGCATATCAAGATTAATGCTGATTCTTATGTAAATTGATGTGTAGAATCATATGGTCTCATTTAAAATTGATTCTGTTCAATATAAATGAGTGTACTGAAAGACCAAAATCTGCGCATTTAGTGTATTTTCATGCATATCAAGATTAATGCTGATTCTTATATAAATTGATGTGTAGAATCATATGGTTTCATTTAAAATTGATTCTGAGCAATATAAATGAGTATAGTGAAAGCCCGAAAATTGTGCATATGGTGTATTTTCATGCATATCAAGATTAATGCTGATTCTCATGTAAATTGGAGTGTAGAATTATATGGTCTCATTTAAAATTGATTCTGATCAATATAAATGAGTGTACTGAATGACCAAAAACTGCGCACTGAGTGTATTTTCATGCATATCAAGATTAATGATGATTCTTATGTAAATTGATGTGTAGAATCATACGGTCTCATTTAAAATTGATTCTGCGCAATATAAATGAGTGTACTGAAAGCAAGAAAATTGCGCATTTAGTGTATTTTCATGCATATCAAGATTAATGCTGATTCTTATGTAAATTGATGTGTAAAATCATATGGTTTCATTTAAAATTGATTCTGAGCAATATAAATGAGTGTGCTGAATGCCCGAAAATTGCGCATTTAGTGTATTTTCATGCATATCAAGATTAATGCTGATTCTTATGTAAATTGATGTGTAGAATCATATGGTCTCATATAAATTTGATTCCGAGTAATATAAATGAGTGTACTGAAAGCCCGAAAATTGAGCATTTACTGTATTTTCATGCATAACAAGATTAATGCTGATTCTTATGTAAATTGATGTGTAGAATCATATTGTCTCATTTAAAATTGACTCCGAGCGACATAAATGAGAGTACTCAAAGCCCGTAAATTGCGCATTTAGTGTATTTTCATGCATATCAAGATTAATGTTGATTCTTATGTAAATTGATGTGTAGAATCATATGGTCTCATCGAAAATTCATTCTGAGCAATAGAAATGAGTGTGCTGAAAGCCCGAAAATTGCGCATTTAGTGTATTTTCATGCATATCAAGATTAATGCTGATTCTTATGTAAATTGATGTGTAGAATCATATGGTCTCATTTAAAATTGATTCTGATCAATATAAATGAGTGTACTGAAAGACCAAAAACTGCGCATTTAGTGTATTTTCAGCATATCAAGATTAATGCTGATTCTCATGTAAATTGATGTGTAGAATCATACGGTCTCATTTAAAATTGATTCTGAGCAATATAAATGAGTGTACTGAAAGCCCGAAAATTGCGCATTTATTGTATTTTCATGCATATCAAGATTAATGCTGATTCTTATGTAAATTGATGTGTAGAATCATATGGTTTCAATTAAAATTTATTCTGAGCAATATAAATGAGTGTACTGAAAGCCCGAAAATTGCGCATTTAGTGTATTTTCATGCATATCAAGATTAATGATGATTTTATGTAAATTGATGTGTAGAATCATATGGTCTCATTTAAAATTGATTCTGAGCAATATAAATGAGTGTACTGAAAGCCCGAAAATTGCGCATTTAGTGTATTTTCATGCATATCAAGATTAATGCTGATTCTTATGTAAATTGATGTGTAGAATCATATGGTTTCATTTAAAATTGATTCTGAGCGATATAAATGAGTGTACTGAAAGCCCGAAAATAGCGCATTTAATGTATTTTCATGCATATCAAGATTAATGCTGATTCTTATGTAAATTGATGTGTAGAATAATATGGTCTCATTTAAAATTGATTCTGAGCAATATAAATGAGTGTGCTGAAAGCCCGAAAATTGCGCATGTAGTGTATTTCCATGCATATCAAGATTAATGCTGATTCTTATGTAAATTGATGTGTAGAATCATATGGTCTCATTTCAAATTGATTCTGATCAATATAAATGAGTGTACTGAAAGACCAAAAACTGCGCATTTAGTGTATTTTCATGCATATCAAGATTAATTCCTGATTCGTATGTAAATTGATGTGTAGAATCATATGGTTTCAATTAAAATTGATTCTGAGCAATATAAATGAGTGTACTGAAAGCCCGAAAATTGCGCATTTAGTGTATTTTCATGCATATCGAGATCCATGCTGATTCTTATGTAAATTGATGTGTAGAATCATATGGTCTCATTTAAAATTGACTCCGAGCGACATAAATGAGTGTACTGAAAGCCCGAAAATTGCGCATTTAGTGTATTTTCATGCATATCAAGATTAATGCTGATTCTTATGTAAATTGATATGTAGAAAAATATGGTTTCATTTAAAATTGATTCTGAGCAATATAAATGAGTGTACTGAAAGCCCGAAAATTGCGCATTTAGTGTATTTTCATGCATATCAAGATTAATGCTGATTCTTATGTAAATTGATGTGTAGAATCATATGGTCTCATTTAAAATTGATTCTGAGCAATATAAATGAGTGTACTGAAAGCCGGAATATTGCGCATTTAGTGTATTTTCATGCATATCAAGATTAATG
The DNA here is from genome assembly GCA_037127315.1 of Ascarosepion bandense. Lineage (NCBI taxonomy): Eukaryota > Metazoa > Mollusca > Cephalopoda > Sepiida > Sepiidae > Ascarosepion > Ascarosepion bandense. The sequence goes on along the minus strand of JBBBDQ010025116.1, from coordinate 95,769 downwards.
CTGATTCTTATGTAAATTGATGTGTAGAATCATATGGTCTCATTTAAAATTGATTCTGATCAATATAAATGTGTATACTGAAATATCAAAAACTGCGCATTTAGTGTATTTTCATGCATATCAAGATTAATGCTGATTCTTATGTAAATTGATGTGTAGAATCATACGGTCTCATTTAAAATTGATACTGAGCAATATAAATGAGTGTACTGAAAGCCCGAAAATTGCGCATTTAGTCTATTTTCATGCATATCAAGATTAATGCTGATTCTTATGTAAATTGATGTGTAGAATCATATGGTTTCATTTAAAATTGATTCTGAGCAATATAAATGAGTGTACTGAAAGCCCGAAAATTGCGCATTTAGTGTATTTTCAAGCATATCAAGATTAATGCTGATTCTTATGTAAATTGATGTGTAGAATCATATGGTCTCATTTAAAATTGATTCTGAGCAATATAAATGAGTGTACTGAAAGCCCGAAAATTGCGCATTTAGTGTATTTTCATGCATATCAAGATTAATGCTGATTCTTATGTAAATTGATGTGTAGAATAATATGGTCTCATTTAAAATTGATTCTGAGCAACATAAATGAGTGTGCTGAAAGCCCGAAAATTGCGCATGTAGTGTATTTCCATGCATATCAAGATTAATGCTGATTCTTATGTAAATTGATGTGTAGAATCATATGGTCTCATTTCAAATTGATTCTGATCAATACAAATGAGTGTACCGAAAGACCAAAAACTGCGCATTTAGTGTATTTTCATGCATATCAAGATTAATTCCTGATTCGTATGTAAATTGATGTGTAGAATCATATGGTTTCAATTAAAATTGATTCTGAGCAATATAAATGAGTGTACTGAAAGCCCGAAAATTGCGCATTAAGTGTATTTTCATGCATATCGAGATTGATGCTGATTCTTATGTAAATTGATGTGTAGAATCATATGGTCTCATTTAAAATTGACTCGGAGCGACATAAATGAGTGTACTGAAAGCCCGAAAATTGCGCATTTAGTGTATTTTCATGCATATCAAGATTAATGCTGATTCTTATGTAAATTGGTATGTAGAAAAATATGGTTTCATTTAAAATTTATTCTGAGCAATATAAATGAGTGTACTGAAAGCCCGAAAATTGCGCATTTAGTGTATTTTCATGCATATCAAGATTAATGCTGATTCTTATGTAAATTGATGTGTAGAATCATACGGTCTCATTTAAAATTGATGCTGAGCAATATAAATGAGTGTACTGAAAGCCCGAATATTGTGCATTTAGTGTATTTTCATGCATATCAAGATTAATGCTGATTCTTATGTAAATTGATGTGTAGAATCATATGGTCTCATTTAAAATTGATTCTGAGCAATAGAAATGACTGTAATGAAAGACCGAAAATTGCGCATTTAGTATATTTTCATGCATATCAAGATTAATGCTGATTCTTATGTAAATTGATGTGTAGAATCATATGGTCTCATTTAAAATTGATTCTGATCAATATAAATGCGTGTACTGAAAGACCAAAAACTGCGCATTTAGTGTATTTTCATGCATATCAAGATGAATGCTGATTCTTATGTAAATTGATGTGTAGATTCATACGGTATCATTTAAAATTGATTCTGAGCAATATAAATGAGTGTACTGAAAGCCCGAAATTGCGCATTTAGTGTATTTTCATGCATATCAAGATTAATGCTGATTCTTATGTAAATTGATGTGTAGAATCATATGGTTTCATTTAAAATTGATTCTGAGCAATATAAATGAGTGTACTGAAAGCCCGAAAATTGCGCATTTAGTGTATTTTCATGCATATCAAGATTAATGCTGACTTTTATGTAAATTGATGTGTAGAATCATACGGTCTCATTTAAAATTGATTCTGAGCAATATAAATGAGTGTACTGAAAGCTGGAATATTGCGCATTATGTGCATTTTCATGCATATCAAGATTAATGCTGATTCTTATGTAAATTGATGAGTAGATTCATATGGTCTCATTTAAAATTGATTCTGAGCAATATAAATGAGTGAACTGAAAAGCCCGAAAATTGCGCATTTAGTGTATTTTCATGCATATCAAGATTAATGCTGATTCTTATGTAAATTGATGTGTAGAATCATATGGTTTCATTTAAAATTGATTCTGAGCAATATAAATGAGTGTACTGAAAGCCCGAAAATTACGCATTTAGTGTATTTTCAAGCATATCAAGATTAATGCTGATTCTTATGTAAATTGATGTGTAGAATCATATGGTCTCATTTAAAATTGATTCTGAGCAATATAAATGAGTGTGCTGAAAGCCCGAAAATTGCGCATTTAGTGTATTTTCATGCATATCAAGATTAATGCTGATTCTTATGTAAATTGATGTGTAGAATCATATGGTCTCATTTAAAATTGATTCTGATCAATATAAATGAGTGTACTGAAAGTCCAAAAACTGCGCATTTAGTGTATTTTCATGCATATCAAGATTAATGCTGATTCATATGTAAATTGATGTGTAGAATCATATGGTTACATTTAAAATTGATTCTGATCAATATAAATGAGTGTACTGAAAGCCCGAAATTTGCGCATTTAGTGTATTTTCATGCATATCAATATTAATGCTGATTCTTATGTAAATTGATGTGTAGAATCATATGGTCTCATTTAAAATTGATTCTGATCAATATAAATGCGTGTACTGAAAAACCAAAAACTGCGCATTTAGTGTATTTTCATGCATATCAAGATTAATGCTGATTCTTATGTAAATTGATGTGTAGGTTCATACGGTCTCATTTAAAATTGATTCTGAGCAATATAAATGAGTGTAGTGAAAGCCCGAAATTGCGCATTTAGTGTATTTTCATGCATATCAAGATTAATGCTGATTCTTATGTAAATTGATGTGTAGAATCATATGGTTTCATTTAAAATTGATTCTGAGCAATATAAATGAGTGTACTGAAAGCCTGAAAATTGCGCATTTAGTGTATTTTCATGCATATCAAGATTAATGCTGATTTTTATGTAAATTGATGTGTAGAATCATACGGTCTCATTTAAAATTGATTCTGAGCAATATAAATGAGTATACTGAAAGCTGGAATGTTGCGCATTAAGTGTATTTTCAAGCATATCAAGATTAATGCTGATTCTTATGTAAATTGATGTGTAGAATCATATGGTCTCATTTAAAATTGATTCTGATCAATATAAATGAGTGTACTGAAAGACCAAAAACTGCGCATTTAGTGTATTTTCAAGCATATCAAGTTTAATGCTGATTCTTATGTAAATTGATGTGTAGAATCATACGGTCTCATTTAATATTGATTCTGAGTAATAAAAATGAGTGTACTGGAAACCCGAAAATTGCGCATTTAGTGTATTTTCATGCATATCAAGATTAATGCTGATTCTTATGTAAATTGATATGTAGAATCATATGATTTCATTTAAAATTGATTCTGAGCAATATAAATGAGTGTACTGAAAGCCCGAAAATTGCGCATTTAGTGTATTTTCATGCATATTAAGATTAATGCTCATTTTTATGTAAATTGATGTGTAGAATCATATGGTCTCATTTAAAATTGATTCTGAGCAATATAAATGAGTGTACTGAAAGCCCGAAAATTGCGCATTTAGTGTATTTTCATGCATATCAAGATTAATGCTGATTCTTATGTAAATTGATGTGTAGAATCATATGGTCTCATTTAAAATTGATTCTGATCAATATAAATGAGTGTACTGAAAGACCAAAAACTGCGCATTGAGTGTATTTTCATGCATATCAAGAGTAATGATGATTCTTGTGTGAATTGATGTGTAGAATCATATGATCTCATTTAAAATTGATTCTGATCAATATAAATGAGTGTAATGAAAGAACAAAAACTGCGCATTTAGTGTATTTTCATGCATATCAAGATTAATGCTAATTCTTATGTAAATGTATGTGTAGAATAATACGGTCTCATTTAAAATTGATTCTGATCAATATAAATGAGTGTACTGAAAGACCAAAAACTGCGCATTTAGTGTATTTTCATGCATATCAAGATTAATGCTGATTCTTAATAATTTAATGTGTAGAATCATATGGTCTCATTTGAAATTAATTCTGAGCAATATAAATGATTGTACTGGAAGACCAAAAACTGCGCATTTAGTGTATTTTCAGGCATATCAATATTAATGCTGATTCTAATGTAAATTGATGTGTAGAATCATATGGTTTCATTTCAAATTGTTTCTGAGCAATATAAATGAGTGTACTGAAAGCCCGAAAATTGCGCTTTTAGTGTATTTTCATGCATATCAAGATTAATGCTGATTCTTATGTAAATTGATGTGTAGAATCATACGGTCTCATTTAAAATTGATTCTGAGCAATATAAATGAGTGTACTGAAAGCCCGAAAATTGCGCATTTATTGTATTTTCATGCATATCAAGATTAATGCTGATTCTTATGTAAATTGATGTGTAGAATCATATGGTTTCATTTAAAATTGATTCTGAGCAATATGAATGAGTGTACTGAAAGCCCGAAAATTGCGCATTTAGTGTAATTTCATGCAGATCAAGATTAATGCTGATTCTTATGTAAATTGATGTGTAGATTCATATGGTCTCATTTAAAATTGATTCTGAGCAATATAAATGAGTGTACTGAAAGACCAAACACTGCGCATTTAGTGTATTTTCATGCATATCTAGATTAATGCTGATTCTTATATAAATTGATATGTAGAATCATATGGTCTCATTTAAAATTTATTCTGAGCAATATAAATGAGTGTACTGAAAGACGGAAAATTTCGCATTTAGTGTATTTTCATGCATATCAAGATTAATGCTGATTCTTATGTAAATTGATGTGTAGAATCATATGGTCTCATTCAAAATTGATTCTGATCAATATAAATGAGTGTACTGAAATATCAAAAACTGCGCATTTAGTGAATTTTCATGCACATCAAGATTAATGCTGATTCTTATGTAAATTGATGTGTAGAATCATACGGTCTAATTTAAAATTTATTCTGAGCAATATAAATGAGTGTACTGAAAGCCCGAAATTTGCGCATTTAGTGTATTTTCATGCATATCAAGATTAATGCTGATTCTTATGTAAATTGATGTGTAGAATCATATGGTCTCATTTAAAATTGATTCCGAGCAATATAAATGAGTGTACTGAAAGCCGGAAAATTGCGCATTTAGTGTATTTTCATGCATATCAAAATTAATGCTGATTCTTATGTGAATTGATGTGTAGAATCTTCTGGTTTCATTTATAATTGCTTCTGAGCAATATAAATGAGTGTACTGAAAACCGGAAAATTGCGCATTTAGTGTATTTTCATGCATATCAAGATTAATGATGATTCTTATGTAAATTGATGTGAAGAATCATACGGTTTCATTTAAAATTGATTCTGATCAATATAAATGAGTGTATTGAAAGCCCGAATATTGCGCATTTAGTGTATTTTCATGCATATCAAGATTAATGCTGATTCTTATGTAAATTGATGTGTAGAATCATACGGTCTCATTTGAAATTGATTCTGAGCAATATAAATGAATGTACTGAAAGCTGGAATATTGCGCATTAAGTGTATTTTCATGCATATCAAGATTAATGCTGATTCTTATGTAAATTGATGTGTAGATTCATATGGTCTCATTTAAAATTGATTCTGATCAATATAAATAAGTGTACTGAAAGCCCGAAAATTGCGCATTTAGTGTATTTTCATGCATATCAAGATTAATGCTGTTACTTATGTAAATTGATGTGTAGAATCATACGGTCTCATTTAAAATAAATTCTGAGCAATATAAATGAGTGTACTGAAAGACCGAAAATTGCGCATTTTGTGTATTTTCATGCATATCAAGATTAATGCTAATTCTTATGTAAATTGATGTGTAGAATCATATGGTCTCATTTAAAATTCATTCCGAGCAATATAAATGAGTGTACTGAAAGCCCGAAAATTTAGCATTTAGTGTATTTTCATGCATATCAAGATTAATGCTGATTCTTATGTAAATTGATGTGTAGAATCATATGGTCTCATTTAAAATTGATTCTGAGCAATATAAATGAGTGTACTGTAAGCCCGAAAATTGCGCATTTAGTGTATTTTCATGCATATCAAGATTAATGCTGATTCTTATGTAAATTGATGTGTAGAATCATATGGTTTCAATTAAAATTGATTCTGAGCAATATAAATGAGTGAAAAAGCCCGAAAATTGCGCATTTAGTGTATTTTCAAGCATATCAAGATAAATGCTGTTTCTTATATAAATTGATGTGTAGAATCATATGGTCTCATATAAAATTGATTCTGAGCAATATAAATGAGTGTACTGAAAGCCGGAAAATTGCGCATTTAGTGTATTTTCATGCATATCAAGATTAATGCTGATTCTTATGTAAATTGATGTGTAGAATCATACGGGCTCATTTAAAATTGATTCTGAGCAATATAAATGAGTGTACTGAAAGCTGGAATATTGCGCATTAAGTGTATTTTCATGCATATCAAGATTAGTGCTGATTCTTATGTAAATTGATGTGTAGAATCATATGATCTCATTTAAAATTGATTCTGATCAATATAAATGAGTGTACTGTAAGCCCGAAAATTGAGCATTTAGTGTATTTTCATGCATATCAAGATTAATGCTGATTCTTATGTAAATTGATGTGTAGAATCATACGGTCTCATTTAAAATTGATTCTGAGCAATATAAATGAGTGTACTGAAAGCCAGAAAATTGCGCATTTAGTGTATTTTCATGCATATCAAGATTAATGCTGATTCTTATGTAAATTGATGTGTAGAATCATATGGTTTCAATTAAAATTAATTCTGAGCAATATAAATGAGTGTACTGAAAGCCCGAAAATTGCGCATTTAGTGTATTTTCATGCATATCAAGATTAATGCTCATTCTTATGTAAATTGATGTGTAGAATCTTATGGTTTCATTTAAAATTGATTCTGAGCAATATAAATGAGTGTACTGAAAACCGGAAAATTCCGCATTTAGTGTATTTTCATGCATATCAAGATTAATGCTGATTCTTATGTAAATTGATGTGTAGAATCATACGGTTTCATTTAAAATTGATTCTGAGCAATATAAATGAATGTACTGAAAGCTGGAATATTGCGCATTAAGTGTATTTTCATGCATATCAAGATTAATGCTGATTCTTATGTAAATTGATGTGTAGATTCATATGGTCTCATTTAAAATTGATTCTGATCAATATAAATAAGTGTACTGAAAGCCCGAAAATTGCGCATTTAGTGTATTTTCATGCATATCAAGATTAATGCTGATACTTATGTAAATTGATGTGTAGAATCATACGGTCTCATTTAAAATAAATTCTGAGCAATATAAATGAGTGTACTGAAAGACCGAAAATTGCGCATTTTGTGTATTTTCATGCATATCAAGATTAATGCTAATTCTTATGTAAATTGATGTGTAGAATCATATGGTCTCATTTAAAATTCATTCCGTGCAATATAAATGAGTGTAATGAAAGCCCGAAAATTTAGCATTTAGTGTATTTTCATGCATATCAAGATTAATGCTGATTCTTATGTAAATTGATGTGTAGAATCATATGGTCTCATTTAAAATTGATTCTGAGCAATAGAAATGACTGCACTAAAAGACTGAAAATTGCGCACGTAGTGTATTTTCATGCATATCAAGAGTAATGCTGATTCTTATGTAAATTGATGTGTAGAATCATATGGTATCATTTAAAATTGATTCTGATCAATATAAATGAGTGTACTGAAAGACCAAAAACTGCGTATTTAGTGTATTTTCATGCATATCAAGATTAATGCTGATTCTTATGTAAATTTATGTGTAGAATCATACGGTCTCATTTAAAATTGATTCTGAGCAATATAAATGAGTGTACTGAAAGCCCGAAAATTGCGCATTTATTGTATTTTCATGCATATCAAGATTAATGCTGATTCTTATATAAATTGATGTGTAGAATCATATGGTCTCATTTAAAATTGACTCCGAGCGACATAAATGAGTGTACTGAAAGCCCGAAAATTGCGCATTTAGTGTATTTTCATGCATATCAAAATTAATGCTGATTCTTATGTGAATTGATGTGTAGAATCTTCTGGTTTCATTTAAAATTGATTCTGAGCAATATAAATGAGTGTACTGAAAACCGGAAAATTGCGCATTTAGTGTATTTTCATGCATATCAAGATTAATGATGATTCCTATGTAAATTGATGTGTAGAATCATACGGTTTCATTTAAAATTGATTCTGATCAATATAAATGAGTGTATTGAAAGCCCGAATATTGCGCATTTAGTGTATTTTCATGCATATCAAGATTAATGCTGATTCTTATGTAAATTGATGTGTAGAATCATACGGTCTCATTTGAAATTGATTCTGAGCAATATAAATGAATGTACTGAAAGCTGGAATATTGCGCATTAAGTGTATTTTCATGCATATCAAGATTAATGCTGATTCTTATGTAAATTGATGTGTAGATTCATATGGTCTCATTTAAAATTGATTCTGATCAATATAAATAAGTGTACTGAAAGCCCGAAAATTGCGCATTTAGTGTATTTTCATGCATATCAAGATTAATGCTGTTACTTATGTAAATTGATGTGTAGAATCATACGGTCTCATTTAAAATAAATTCTGAGCAATATAAATGAGTGTACTGAAAGAACGAAAATTGCGCATTTTGTGTATTTTCATGCATATCAAGATTAATGCTGATTCTTATGTAAATTGATGTGTAGAATCATATGGTCTCATTTAAAATTCATTCCGAGCAATATAAATGAGTGTACTGAAAGCCCGAAAATTTAGCATTTAGTGTATTTTCATGCATATCAAGATTAATGCTGATTCTTATGTAAATTGATGTGTAGAATCATATGGTCTCATTTAAAATTGATTCTGAGCAATAGAAATGACTGCACTAAAAGACTGAAAATTGCGCACGTAGTGTATTTTCATGCATATCAAGAGTAATGCTGATTCTTATGTAAATTGATGTGTAGAATCATATGGTATCATTTAAAATTGATTCTGATCAATATAAATGAGTGTACTGAAAGACCAAAAACTGCGTATTTAGTGTATTTTCATGCATATCAAGATTAATGCTGATTCTTATGTAAATTTATGTGTAGAATCATACGGTCTCATTTAAAATTGATTCTGAGCAATATAAATGAGTGTACTGAAAGCCCGAAAATTGCGCATTTAGTGTATTTTCATGCATATCAAGATTAATGCTGATTCTTATATAAATTGATGTGTAGAATCATATGGTCTCATTTAAATTTGACTCCGAGCGACATAAATGAGTGTACTGAAAGCCTGAAAATTGCGCATTTAGTGTATTTTCATGCATATCAAGATTAATGCTGATTCTTATGTAAATTGATGTGTAGAATCATATGGTCTCATTTAAAATTGATTCTGATCAATATAAATGATTGTACTGTAAGCCCGAAAATTGCGCATTTAGTGTATTTTCATGCATATCAAGATTAATGCTGATTCTTATGTAAATTGATGTGTAGAATCATATGGTTTCAATTAAAATTGATTCTGAGCAATATAAATGAGTGAAAAAGCCCGAAAATTGCGCATTTAGTGTATTTTCAAGCATATCAAGATTAATGCTGTTTCTTATATAAATTGATGTGTAGAATCATATGGTCTCATTTAAAATTGATTCTGAGCAATATAAATGAGTGTACTGAAAGCTGGAATATTGCGCATTAAGTGTATTTTCATGCATATCAAGATTAGTGCTGATTCTTATGTAAATTGATGTGTAGAATCATATGATCTCATTTAAAATTGATTCTGATCAATATAAATGAGTGTACTGTAAGCCCGAAAATTGAGCATTAATGTATTTTCATGCATATCAAGATTAATGCTGATTCTTATGTAAATTGATGTGTAGAATCATACGGTCTCATTTAAATTTGATTCTGAGCAATATAAATGAGTGTACTGAAAGCCAGAAAATTGCGCATTTAGTGTATTTTCATGCATATCAAGATTAATGCTGATTCTTATGTAAATTGATGTGTAGAATCATATGGTTTCAATTAAAATTAATTCTGAGCAATATAAATGAGTGTACTGAAAGCCCGAAAATTGCGCATTTAGTGTATTTTCATGCATATCAAGATTAATGCTCATTCTTATGTAAATTGATGTGTAGAATCTTATGGTTTCATTTAAAATTGATTCTGAGCAATATAAATGAGTGTACTGAAAACCGGAAAATTCCGCATTTAGTGTATTTTCATGCATATCAAGATTAATGCTGATTCTTATGTAAATTGATGTGTAGAATCATACGGTTTCATTTATAATTGATTCTGAGCAATATAAATGAATGTACTGAAAGCTGGAATATTGCGCATTAAGTGTATTTTCATGCATATCAAGATTAATGCTGATTCTTATGTAAATTGATGTGTAGATTCATATGGTCTCATTTAAAATTGATTCTGATCAATATAAATAAGTGTACTGAAAGCCCGAAAATTGCGCATTTAGTGTATTTTCATGCATATCAAGATTAATGCTGATACTTATGTAAATTGATGTGTAGAATCATACGGTCTCATTTAAAATAAATTCTGAGCAATATAAATGAGTGTACTGAAAGACCGAAAATTGCGCATTTTGTGTATTTTCATGCATATCAAGATTAATGCTAATTCTTATGTAAATTGATGTGTAGAATCATATGGTCTCATTTAAAATTCATTCCGAGCAATATAAATGAGTGTAATGAAAGCCCGAAAATTTAGCATTTAGTGTATTTTCATGCATATCAAGATTAATGCTGATTCTTATGTAAATTGATGTGTAGAATCATATGGTCTCATTTAAAATTGATTCTGAGCAATAGAAATGACTGCACTAAAAGCCTGAAAATTGCGCACGTAGTGTATTTTCATGCATATCAAGAGTAATGCTGATTCTTATGTAAATTGATGTGTAGAATCATATGGTATCATTTAAAATTGATTCTGATCAATATAAATGAGTGTACTGAAAGACCAAAAACTGCGTATTTAGTGTATTTTCATGCATATCAAGATTAATGCTGATTCTTATGTAAATTGATGTGTAGAATCATACGGTCTCATTTAAAATTGATTCTGAGCAATATAAATGAGTGTACTGAAAGCCCGAATATTGCGCATTTAGTGTATTTTCATGCATATCAAGATTAATGCTGATTCTTATGTAAATTGATGTGTAGAATCATATGGTTTCAATTAAAATTGATTCTGAGCAATATAAATGAGTGTACCGAAAGCCCGAAAATTGCGCATTTAGTGTATTTTCATGCATATCAAGATTAATGCTGATTCTTATATAAATTGATGTGTAGAATCATATGGTCTCATTTAAAATTGACTCCGAGCGACATAAATGAGTGTACTGAAAGCCCGAAAATTGCGCATTTAGTGTATTTTCATGCATATCAAGATTAATGCTGATTCTTATGTAAATTGATGTGTAGAATCATATGGTCTCATTTAAAATTGATTCTGATCAATATAAATGAGTGTACTGTAAGCCCGAAAATTGCGCATTTAGTGTATTTTCATGCATATCAAGATTAATGCTGATTCTTATGTAAATTGATATGTAGAATCATATGGTTTCAATTAAAATTGATTCTGAGCAATATAAATGAGTGAAAAAGCCCGAAAATTGCGCATTTAGTGTATTTTCATGCATATCAAGATTAATGCTGATTCTTATATAAATTGATGTGTAGAATCATATGGTCTCATTTAAAATTGATTCTGAGCAATATAAATGAGTGTACTGAAAGCCAGAAAATTGCGCATTTAGTGTATTTTCATGCATATCAAGATTAATGCTGATTCTTATGTAAATTGATGTGTAGAATCATACGGTCTCATTTAAAATTGATTCTGAGCAAGATAAATGAGTGTACTGAAAGCTGGAATATTGCGCATTAAGTGTATTTTCATGCATATCAAGATTAGTGCTGATCCTTATGTAAATTGATGTGTAGAATCATATGATCTCATTTAAAATTTATTCTGATCAATATAAATGAGTGTACTGTAAGCCCGAAAATTGAGCATTTAGTGTATTTTCATGCATATCAAGATTAATGCTGATTCTTATGTAAATTGATGTGTAGAATCATACGGTCTCATTTAAAATTGATTCTGAGCAATATAAATGAGTGTACTGAAAGCCAGAAAATTGCGCATTTAGTGTATTTTCATGCATATCAAGATTAATGCTGATTCTTATGTAAATTGATGTGTATAATCATATGGTTTCAATTAAAATTAATTCTGAGCAATATAAATGAGTGTACTGAAAGCCCGAAAATTGCGCATTTAGTGTATTTTCATGCATATCAAGATTAATGCTCATTCTTATGTAAATTGATGTGTAGAATCTTATGGTTTCATTTAAAATTGATTCTGAGCAATATAAATGAGTGTACTGTAAACCGGAAAATACCGCATTTAGTGTATTTTCCTGCATATCAAGATTAATGATGATTCTCATGTAAATTGATGTGTAGAATCATACGGTTTCATTTAAAATTGATTCTGATCAATATAAATGAGTGCACTGAAAACCCGAATATTGCGCATTTAGTGTATTTTCATGCATATCAAGATTAATGCTGATTCTTATGTAAATTGATGTGTAGAATCATACGGTCTCATTTAAAATTGATTCTGAGCAATATAAATGAGTGTACTGAAAGCCCGAAAATTGCGATTTAGTGTATTTTGATGCATATCAACATTAATGATGATTCTTATGTAAATTGATGTGTAGAATCATACGGTCTCATTTAAAATTGATCCCGAGCAATATAAATGAGTGTACTGAAAAGCCCAAAATTGCGCATTTAGTGTATTTTCATGCATATCAAGATTAATGCTGATTCTTATGTAAATTGATGTGTAGAATCATATGGTTTCATTTAAAATTGATTCTGTCAATATAAATGAGTGTATTGAAAGCCCGAATATTGCGCATTTAGTGTATTTTCATGCATATCAAGATTAATGCTGATTCTTATGTAAATTGATGTGTAGAATCATACGGTCTCATTTGAAATTGATTCTGAGCAATATAAATGAGTGTACTGAAAGCCAGAAAATTGCGCATTTAGTGTATTTTCATGCATATCAAGATTAATGCAGATTCTTATGTAAATTGATGTGTAGAATCATATGGTTTCAATTAAAATTGATACTGAGCAATATAAATGAGTGTACTGAAATCCCGAAAATTGCGCATTTAGTGTATTTTCATGCATATCAAGATAAATGCTGATTCTTATGTAAATTGATATGTTGAATCTTATGGTTTCATTTAAAATTGATTCTGAGCAATATAAATGAGTGTACTGAAAACCGGAAAATTGCGCATTTAGTGCATTTTCATGCATATCAAGATTAAAGCTGATTCTTATGTAAATTGATGTGTAGAATCATATGCTGTCATTTAAAATTGATTCTGATCAATATAAATGAGTGTACTCTAACCCCGAAAATTGAGCATTTAGTGTATTTTCATGCATATCAAGATCAATGCTGATTCTTATGTAAATTGATGTGTAGAATCATACGGTCTCATTTAAAATTGATTCTGAGCAATATAAATGAGTGTATTGAAAGCCAGAAAATTGCGCATTTAGTGTATTTTCATGCATATCAAGATTAATGATGATTCTTATGTAAATTGATGTGTAGAATCATACGGTCTCATTTTAAATTGATTCTGAGCAATATCAATGAGTGTACTGAAAGCCCGAAAATTGCGCATTTAGTGTATTTTCATGCATATCAAGATTAATGCTGATTCTTATGTAAATTGATGTGTAGAATCATATGGTTTCATTTAAAATTGATTCTGATCAATATAAATGAGTGTACTGAAAGCCCGAAAATTGCGCATTTAGTGTATTTTCATGCATATCAAGATTAATGCTGATTCTTATGTAAATTGATGTGTAGAATCATACGGTCACATTTAAAATTGATTCTGAGCAATATAAATGAGTGTACTGAAAGACCGAAAATTGCGCATTTAGTGTATTTTCATGCATATCAAGATTAATGCTGATTCTTATGTAAATTGATGTGTAGAATCATATGGTCTCATTTAAAATTGATTCTGATCAATATAAATGAGTGTACTGAAAGACCAAAAACTGCGCATTTATTGTATTTTCATGCATATCAAGATTAATGCTGATTCTTTTGTAAATTAATGTGTAGATTCACACGGTCGCATTTAAAATTGATTCTGAGCAATATAAATGAATGTACTGAAAGCCCGAAAATTGCGCATATAGTGTATTTTCATGCATATCAAGATTAATGCTGATTCTTATGTAAATTGATGTGTAGAATCATGTGGTCTCATTTAAAATTGATTCTGTTCAATATAAATGAGTGTACTGAAAGACCAAAATCTGCGCATTTAGTGTATTTTCATGCATATCAAGATTAATGCTGATTCTTAAGTAAATTGATGTGTAGAATTATATGGTCTCATTTAAAATTGATTCTGATCAATATAAATGAGTGTACTGAATGACCAAAAACTGCGCATTGAGTGTATTTTCATGCATATCAAGATTAATGATGACTCTTATGTAAATTGATGTGTAGAATCATACGGTCTCATTTAAAATTGATTCTGAGCAATATAAATGAGTGTACTGAAAGCAAGAAAATTGCGCACTTAGTGTATTTTCATGCATATCAAGATTAATGCTGATTCTTATGTAAATTGATGTGTAGAATCATATGGTCTCATTTAAAATTGATTCTGAGCAATATAAATGAGTGTGCTGAAAGCCCGAAAATTGCGCATCTAGTGTATTTTCATGCATATCAAGATTAATGCTGATTCTTATGTAAATTGATGTGTAGAATCATATGGTTTCAATTAAAATTGATTCTGAGCAATATAAATGAGTGTACTGAAAGCCCGAAAATTGCGCATTTAGTGTATTTTCATGCATATCAAGATTAATGCTGATTCTCATGTAAATTGATGTGTAGAATCATATGGTCTCATTTAATATTGAGCAATATAAGCAATATAAGCAATATAAATGAGTGTATTGAGCAATATAAATGAGTGTACTGAAAGCCGGAAAATTGCGCATTTAGTGTATTTTCATGCATATCGAGATTAATGCTGATTCTTATGTAAATGTATGTGTAGAATCATATGGTTTCGTTTAAAATTGATTCTGAGCAATATAAATGAGTGTACTGAAAGCCCGACAATTGCGCATTTAGTGTATTTTCATGCATATCAAGATTAATGCTGATTCTTATGTAAATTGATGTGTAGAATCATATGGTGTCATTTAAAATTGATTCTGAGCAATATAAATGAGTGTGCTGAAAGCCCGAAAATTGCGCATTTAGTGTATTTTCATGCATATCAAGATTAATGCTGATTCTTATGTAAATTGATGTGTAGAATCATATGGTCTCATTTAAAATTGATTCTTTGCAATAGAAATGAGTGTGCGAAAGCCCGAAAATTGCGCATTTAGTGTATTTTCATGCATATCAAGATTAATGCTGATTCTTATGTAAATTGATGTGTAGAATCATATGGTCTCATTTAAAATTGATTCTGATCAATATAAATGAGTGTACTGAAAGACCAAAAACTGCGCATTTAGTGTATTTTCATGCATATCAAGATTAATGCTGATTCTTATGTAAATTGATGTGTAGAATCATATGGTTTCAATTAAAATTCATTCTGAGCAATATAAATGAGTGTACTGAAAGCCCGAAAATTGCGCATTTAATGTATTTTCATGCATATCAAGATTAATGCTGATTCTTATGTAAATTGATGTGTAGAATCATATGGTTTCATTTAAAATTGATTCTGAGCGATATAAATGAGTGTACTGAAAGCCCGAAAATTGCGCATTTAGTGTATTTTCATGCATATCAAGATTAATGCTGATTCTTATGTAAATTGATGTGTAGGATCATATGGTCTCATTTAAAATTGATTCTGATCAATATAAATGAGTGTACTGGAAGTCCAAAACTGCGCATTTAGTGTATTTTCATGCATATCAAGATTAATGCTGATTCTTATGTAAATTGATGTGTAGAATCATATAGTTTCATTTAAAATTGATTCTGAGCAATATAAATGAGTGTACTGAAAGCCCGAAAATTGCGCATTTAGTGTATTTTCATGCATATCAATATTAATGCAGATTATTATGTAAATTGATGTGTAGAATCATACGGTCCCATTTAAAATTGATACTGAGCAATATAAATGAGTGTACTGAAAGCCCGAAAATTGCGCATTTAGTGTATTTTCATGCATATCAAGATTAATGCTGATTCTTATGTAAATTGATGTGTAGAATCATATGGTTTCATTTAAAATTGATTCTGAGCAATAAAAATTAGTGTACTGAAAGCCCGACAATTGCGCATTTAGTGTATTTTCAAGCATATCAAGATTAATGCTGATTCTTATGTAAATTGATGTGTAGAATCATATGGTCTCACTTAAAATTGATTCTGAGCAATATAAATGAGTGTACTGAAAGCCCGAAAATTGCGCATTTAGTGTATTTTCATGCATATCAAGATTAATGCTGATTCTTATGTAAATTGATGTGTAGAATCATATGGTCTCATTTAAAATTGATTCTGATCAATATAAATGAATGTACTGAAAGTCCAAAAACTGCGCATTTAGTGTATTTTCATGAATATCAAGATTAATACTGATTCTTATGTAAATTGATGTGTAGAATCATATGGTCACATTTAAAATTGATTCTGAGCAATAGACATGACTGTACTGAAAGACCGAAAATTGCGCATTTATTGTATTTTCATGCATATCAAGATTAATGCTGATTCTTATGTAAATTGATGTGTAGAATCATATGGTCTCATTTAAAATTGATTCCGAGCAATATAAATGAGTGTACTGAAAGCCCGAAAATTGCGCATTTAGTGTATTTTCATGAATATCAAGAATAATACTGATTCTTATGTAAATTGATGTGTAGAATCATATGGTCACATTTAAAATTGATTCTGAGCAATAGACATGACTGTACTGAAAGACCGAAAATTGCGCATTTAGTGTATTTTCATGCATATCAAGATTAATGCTGATTCTTATGTAAATTGATGTGTAGAATCATATGGTCTTATTTAAAATTGATTCTGTTCAATATAAATGAGTGTACTGAAACTCCAAAACTGCGCATTTAGTGTATTTTCATGCATATCAAGATTAATGCTGATTCTTATCTAAATTGATGTGTAGAATCCTATGGTTACATTTAAAATTGATTCTGAGCAATATAAATGAGTGTACTGAAAGCCCGAAAATTGCGCATTTAGTGTATTTTCATGCATATCAAGATTAATGCTGATTCTTATGTAAATTGATGTGTAGAATCATATGGTCTCATTTAAAATTGAATCTGAGCGTAGAAATGAGTGTGCTGAAAGCACGAAAAAATGCGCATTTAGTGTATTTTCATGCATATCAAGATTAATGCTGATTCTTATGTAAATTGAAGTGTAGAATCATATGGTCTCATTTAAAATTGATTCTGATCAATATAAATGAGTGTACTTAAAGACCAAAAACTGCGCATTTAGTGTATTTTCATGCATATCAAGATTAATTCCTGATTCTTATGTAAATTGATGTGTAGAATCATATGGTTTCAATTAAAATTGATTCTGAGCAATATAAATGAGTGTACTGTAAGCCCGAAAATTGCGCATTTAGTGTATTTTCATGCATATCGAGATTAATGCTGATTCTTATGTAAATTGATGTGTAGAATCATATGGTCTCATTTAAAATTGATTCCGAGCGACATAAATGACTGTACTGAAAGCCCGAAAATTGCGCATTTAGTGTATTTTCATGCATATCAAGATTAATGCTGATTCTTATGTAAATTGATATGTAGAATAATATGGTTTCATTTAAAATTGATTCTGAGCAATATAAATGAGTGTACTGAATGCCCGAAAATTGCGCATTTAGTGTATTTTC
Organism: Ascarosepion bandense; assembly: GCA_037127315.1. Lineage (NCBI taxonomy): Eukaryota > Metazoa > Mollusca > Cephalopoda > Sepiida > Sepiidae > Ascarosepion > Ascarosepion bandense. The sequence continues at coordinate 77,553 of JBBBDQ010025116.1, read as the reverse complement.
ATGCATATCAAGATTAATGCTCATTCTTATGTAAATTGATGTGTAGAATCATATGGTCTCATTTAAAATTGATTCTGAGCAATATAAATGAATGTACTGAAAGCCGAAAAATTGCGCATTTAGTGTATTTTCATGCATATCAACATTAATGCTGATTCTTATGTAAATTGATGTGTAGAATCATATGGTCTCATTTAAAATTGATTCTGATTAATATAAATGAGTATACTGAAATATCAAAAACTGGGCATTTAGTGAATTTTCATGCATATCAAGATTAATGCTGATTCTTATGTAAATTGATGTGTAGAATCATACGGTCTCATTTAAAATTGATGCTGAGCAATATAAATGAGTGTACTGAAAGCCCGAATATTGCGCATTTAGTGTATTTTCATGCATATCAAGATTAATGCTGATTCTTATGTAAATTGATGTGTAGAATCATATGGTTTCATTAAAAATTGATTCTGAGCAATATAAATGAGTGTACTGAAAGCCCGAAAATTGCGCATTTAGTGTATTTTCAAGCATATCAAGATTAATGCTGATTCTTATGAAAATTGATGTGTAGAATCATATGGTTACATTTAAAATTGATTCTGAGCAATATAAATGAGTGTACTGAACGCCCGAAATTTGCGCATTTAGTGTATTTTCATGGATATCAAGATTAATGCTGATTCTTATGTAAATTGATGTGTAGAATCATATGGTCTCATTTAAAATTGATTCCGAGCAATATAAATGAGTGTACTGAAAGCCCGAAAATTGCGCATTTAGTGTATTTTCATGCATATCAAGATTAATGCTGATTCTTATGTAAATTGATGTGTAGAATGATATGGTTTCATTTAAAATTGATTCTGAGCAATATCAATGAGTGTACTGAAAGCCCGAAAATTGCGCATTTAGTGTATTTTCATGCATATCAAGATTAATGCTGATTATTATGTAAATTGATGTGTAGAATCATAGGGTCTCATTTAAAATTGACTCCGAGCGACATAAATGAGTGGACTGAAAGCCCGAAAATTGCGCATTTAGTGTATTTTCATGCATATCAAGATTAATGCTGATTCTTATGTAAATTGATATGTAGAATCATATGGTTTCATTTAAAATTGATTCTGAGCAATATAAATGAGTGTACTGAAAGCCGGAAAATTGCGCATTTAGTGTATTTTCATGCATATCAAGATTAATGCTGATTCTTATGTAAATTGATGTGTAGAATCATATGGTCTCATTTAAAATTGATTCTGAGCAATATAAATTAGTGTACTGAAACCCCGAAAATTGCGCATTTAGTGTATTTTCATGCATATCAAGATTAATGCTGATTCTTATGTAAATTGATGTGGAGAATCATATGGTCTCATTTAAAATTGATTCTGATCAATATAAATGAGTATACTGAAATATCAAAAACTGCGCATTTAGTGTATTTTCATGCATATCAAGATTAATGCTGATTGTTATGTAAATTGATGTGTAGAATCATACGGTCTCATTTAAATTTGGTGCTGAGCAATATAAATGAGTGCACTGAAAGCCGGAATATTGCGCATTTAGTGTATTTTCATGCATATCAAGATTAATGCTGATTGTTATGTAAATTGATGTGTAGAATCATATGGTTTCATTTAAAATTGATTCTGAGCAATATAAATGAGTGTACTGAAAGCCCGAAAATTGCGCATTTAGTGTATTTTCAAGCATATCAAGATTAATGCTGATTCTTATTAAAATTGATGTGTAGAATCATATGGTTACATTTAAAATTGATTCTGAGCAATATAAATGAGTGTACTGAAAGCCCGAAATTTGCGCATTTAGTGTATTTTCATGGATATCAAGTTTAATGCTGATTCTTATGTAAATTGATGTGTAGAATCATATGGTCTCATTTAAAATTGATTCCGAGCAATATAAATGAGTGTACTGAAAGCCCGAAAATTGCGCATTTAGTGTATTTTCATGCATATCAAGATTAATGCTGATTCTTATGTAAATTGATGTGTAGAATCATATGGTCTCATTTAAAATTGATTCTGATCAATATAAATGCGTGTACTGAAATCCCGAAATTGCGCATTTAGTGTATTTTCATGCATATCAAGATTAATGCTGATTCTTATGTAAATTGATGTGTAGAATCATATGGTTACATTTAAAATTGATTCTGAGCAATATAAATGAGTGTACTGAAAGCCCGAAAATTGCGCATTTAGTGTATTTTCATGCATATCAAGATTAATGCTGATTATTATGTAAATTGAAGTGCAGAATCATAGGGTCTCATTTAAAACTGATTCTGAGCAATATAAATGAGTGTACTGAAAGCTGGAATATTGCGCATTAAGTGTATTTTCAAGCATATCAAGATTATTGCTGATTCTTATGTAAATTGATGTGTAGAATTATATGGTTTCATTTAAAATTGTTTCTGAGCAATATAAATGAGTGTACTGAAAGCCCGAAAATTGCGCAATTAGTGTATTTTCATGCATATCAAGATTAATGCTGATTATTATGTAAATTGATGTATAGAATCATAGGGTCTGAATTAAAATTTATTCTGAGCAATATAAATGAGTGTACTGAAAGCCCAAAAACTGCGCATTTAGTGTATTTTCATGCATATCAAGATTAATTCCTGATTCTTATGTAAATTGATGTGTAGAATCATATGGTTTCAATTAAAATTGATTCTGAGCAATATAAATGAGAGTACTGTAAGCCCGAAAATTGCGCATTTAATGTATTTTCATGCATATCGAGATTAATGCTGACTCTTATGGAAATAGATGTGTTGAATCATATGGTCTCATTTAAAATTGACTCCGAGCGACATAAATGAGTGGACTGAAAGCCCGAAAATTGCGCATTTAGTGTATTTTCATGCATATCAAGATTAATGCTGATTCTTATGTAAATTGATATGTAGAATAATATGGTTTCATTTATAATTGATTCTGAGCAATATAAACGAGTGTACTGAAAGCCGGAAAATTGCGCATTTAGTGTATTTTCATGCATATCAAGATTAATGCTGATTCTTATGTAAATTGATGTGTAGAATCATATGGTCTCATTTAAAATTGATTCTGAGCAATATAAATGAGTGTACTGAAAGCCGGAAAATTGCGCATTTAGTGTATTTTCATGCATATCAAGATTAATGCTGATTCTTATTTAAATTGATGTGTAGAATCATATGGTCTCATTTAAAATTGATTCTGATCAATATAAATGAGTATACTGAAATATCAAAAACTGCGCATTTAGTGTATTTTCATGCATATCAAGATTAATGCTGATTCTTATGTAAATTGATGTGTAGAATCATACGGTCTCATTTAAAATTGATGCTGAGCAATATAAATGAGTGTACTGAAAGCCCGAATATTGCGCATTTAGTGTATTTTCATGCATATCAAGATTAATGCTGATTGTTATGTAAATTGATGTGTAGAATCACATGGTTTCATTTAAAATTGATTCTGAGCAATATAAATGAGTGTATTGAAAGCCCGAAAATTGCGCATTTAGTGTATTTTCAAGCATATGAAGATTAATGCTGATTCTTATGAAAATTGATGTGTAGAATCATATGGTTACATTTAAAATTTATTCTGAGCAATATAAATGAGTGTACAGAAAGCCCGAAATTTGCGCATTTAGTGTATTTTCATGGATATCAAGATTAATGCAGATTCTTATGTAAATTGATGTGTAGAATCATATGGTCTCATTTAAAATTGATTCCGAGCAATATAAATGAGTGTACTGAAAGCCCGAAAATTGCGCATTTAGTGTATTTTCAAGCATATGAAGATTAATGCTGATTCTTATGAAAATTGATGTGTAGAATCATATGGTTACATTTAAAATTTATTCTGAGCAATATAAATGAGTGTACAGAAAGCCCGAAATTTGCGCATTTAGTGTATTTTCATGCATATCAAGATTAATGCTGATTCTTATGTAAATTGATGTGTAGAATCATATGGTCTCATTTAAAATTGATTCTGAGCAATAGAAATGACTGTACTGAAAGACCGAATATTGCGCATTTAGTGTATTTTCATGCATATCAAGATTAATGCTGATTCTTATGTAAATTGATGTGTAGAATCATATGGTCTCATTTAAAATTGATTCTGATCAATATAAATGCGTGTACTGAAAGACCAAAAACTGCGCATTTAGTGTATTTTCATGCATATCAAGTTTAATGCTGATTCTTATGTAAATTTATGTGTAGAATCATACGGTCTCATTTAAAATTGATTCTGAGCAATATAAATGAGTGTACTGAAAACCCGAAAATTGCGCATTTAGTGTATTTTCATGCATATCAAGATTAATGCTGCTTTTTATGTAAATTGATGTGTAGAATCATATGGTCTCATTTAAAATTGATTCTGAGCAATATAAATGAGTGTACTGAAAGCCGGAAAATTGCGCATTTAGTGTATTTTCATGCATATCAAGATTAATGCTGATTCTTATGTAAATTGATGTGTAGAATCATACGGTCTCATTTAAAATAGATACTGAGCAATATAAATGAGTGTACTGAAAACCCGAAAATTGCGCATTAATGTATTTTCATGCATATCAAGATTAATGCTGATTCTTATGTAAATTGATGTGTAGAATCATATGGTCTCATTTAAAATTGATTCTGATCAATATAAATGAGTGTACTGTAAGCCCGAAAATTGCGCATTTAGTGTATTTTCATGCATATCAAGATTAATGCTGATTCTTATGTAAATTGATGTGTAGAATCATATGGTCTCATTTAAAATTGATTCTTAGCAATATAAATGAGTGTACTGAAAGACCAAACACTGCGCATTTAGTGTATTTTCATGCATATCAAGATTAATGCTGATTCTTATATAAATTGATATGTAGAATCATATGGTCTCATTTAAAATTGATTCTGAGCAATATAAATGAGTGTACTGTAAGTCGGAAAATTTCCCATTTAGTGTATTTTCATGCATATCAAGATTAATGCTGATTCTTATGTAAATTGATGTGAAGAATCATATGGTTACATTTAAAATTGATTCTGAGCAATATAAATGAGTGTACTGAAAGACGAAATTTGCGCATTTAGTGTATTTTCATGCATATCAAGATTAATGCTGATTCTTATGTAAATTGATGTGTAGAATCATATGGTTACATTTAAAATTGATTCTGAGCAATATAAATGAGTGTACTGAAAGCCCGAAATTTGCGCATTTAGTGTATTTTCATGCATATCAAGATTAATGCTGATTCTTATGTAAATTGATGTGAAGAATCATATGGTGTCATTTAAAATTGATTCTGAGCAATATAAATGAGTGTACTGAAAGCTGGAATATTGCGCATTAAGTGTATTTTCATGCATATCAAGATTAATGCTGATTCTTATGTAAAGTAATGTGTAGAATCATACGGTCTCATTTAAAATTGATTCTGAGCAATATAAATGAGTGTACTGAAAGCACGAAAATTGCGCATTTAGTGTATTTTCATGCATATGAAGATTAATGCTGATTCTTATGTAAATTGATGTGTAGAATCATATGGTCTCATTTGAAATTAATTCTGCTCAATATGAGTGTACTGAAAGACCAAAAACTGCGCATTTAGTGTATTTTCATGCATATCAAGATTAATGATGATACTTATGTAAATTGATGTAAATTGATATGATGTAAATTGATTGATGTAAATTGATATGATTCTTATGTCAATTGATGTAAATTGATATGAATCAGCATTAATCTTGATATGCATGAAAATACACAAAATATGCAACTTCGGGCTTTCAGTACACTCATTAATATTGCAGAGAATCAATTTTAAATGAGACCATATGAATCTACACATCAATTTACATAAGAATCATCATTAATCTTGATATGCATGAAAATACACTAAATGCGCAATTTTCGGGCTTTCAATACACGCATTTATATTGCTTAGAATCAATTTTAAATGAAACCATATGATTCTACACATCAATTTACATAAGAATCAGCATTAATCTTGATATGCATGAAAATATACTAAATGCGCAATTTTCGATCTTTCAGTACACTCATTTCTATTGCTCAGAATCAATTTTAAATGAGACCATATGATTCTACACATAAATCAGCATTAATCTTGATATGCATGAAAATACACTAAATACTTTTATGCATTTATATTGCTCAGAATCAATTTTTAAATATTTTCCATATGATTCTACATCAATTTACATGAGAATCATCATTAATCTTGATATGCATGAAAATACACTAAATGCGCAGTTTTTGGTCTTTCAGTACACTCATTTATATTGATCAGAATTAATTTCAAATGGGACCATATGATTCTAAACTTCAATTTACACAAGAATCAGCATTAATCTTGATATGCATGAAAATACACTAAATGCGCCATATTTCGTCTTTCAGTACACTCATTTATATTGTATAGAATCAATTTTAAATGAAACCATATGATTCTACACATCAATTTACAAAAGAATCGTCATTAATCTTGATATGTATGAAAATACACTAAATGCGCAATATTCGGCCTTTCAGCACACTCATTTATATTGCTCAGAATCAATTTTAAATGAGACCATATGATTCTACACATCAATTTACATAAGAATCAGCATTAATCTTGATATGCATGAAAATACACTACGTGCGCAATTTTCGGGCTTTCAGTACTCTCATTTATGTCGCTCGGCGTCAATTTTAAATGAGACCATATGATTCTACACATCAATTTACAAACGAATCAGCATTAATCTTGATATGCATGAAAATACACTAAATGCGCAAATTTCGGGCTTTCAGTACAATCATTTATATTGCTCAGAATCAATTTTAAATGTAACCATATGATTCTACACATCAATTTACATAAGAATCAGCATTAATCTTGATATGCATGAAAATACACTAAATGCGCAGTTTTGGGACTTTCAGTACACTCATTTATATTGATCAGAATCAATTTTATATGAGACCATATGATTCTACACATCAATTTACATAAGAATCAGCATTAATCTTGATATGCATGAAAATACACTAAATGCGCAATATTCGGGCTTTCAGCACACTCATTTATATTGATCATAATCAATTTTTAATGAGACCATATGATTCTACACATCAATTTACATAAGAATCAGCATTAATCTTGATATGCATGAAAATACACTAAATGCGCAATTGTCGGGATTTCAGTACACTCATTTATATTGCTCAGAATCAATTTTAAACGAAACCATATGATTCTACACATACATTTACATAAGAATCATCATTAATCTTGATATGCATGAAAATACACTAAATGCGCAAATTTCGGGCTTTCAGTACACTCATTTATATTGCTCAGAATCAATTTTAAATGACACCATATGATTCTACACATCAATTTACATAAGAATCAGCATTAATCTTGATATGCATGAAAATACACGAAATGCGCAATTTTTGGGCTTTCAGTACACTCATTTATATTGCTCAGAATCCAGTTTAAATGAGACCGTATGATTCTACACATCAATTTACATAAGAATCATCATTAATCTTGATATGCATGAAAATACACTAAATGCGCAGTTTTTGGTCTTTCAGTACACTCATTTATATTGATCAGAATTAATTTCAAATAGGACCATATGATTCTAAACTTCAATTTACACAAGAATCAGCATTAATCTTTATATGCATGAAAATACACTAAATGCGCCATATTTCGTCTTTCAGTACACTCATTTATATTGTTCAGAATCAATTTTAAATGAAACCATATGATTCTACACACCAATTTACAAAAGAATCTTCATTAACCTTGATATGCATGAAAATACACTAAATGCGCAATTTTCGGGCTTTCAGCACACTCATTTATATTGCTCAGAATCAATTTTAAATGTAACCATATGATTCTACAAATAAATTTACATAAGAATCAGCATTAATCTTGATATGCATGAAAATGCACTAAATGCGCAATTTTCGGGCTTTCAGCACACTAATTTATATTGCTCAGAATCAATTTTAAATGAGCCCATATGAATCTACACCTAAATTTACATAAGAATCAGCATTAATCTTGATATGCATGAAAATACACTAAATGCGCAATTTTCCGGCTTTCAGTACACTCATTTATATTGCTCAGAATCAATTTTAAATGAGACCGTATGATTCTACACATCGATTTACATAAGAATCAGCATTAATCTTGATATGCATGAAAATACACTAAATGCGCAATTTTCGCGCTTTCAGCACATTCATTTCTATTGCTCAGAATCAGTTTAAATGAGACCATTTGAATATACACATCAATTTACATAAGAAGCAGCATTAATCTTGATATGCATGAAAATACACTAAATGCGCAATTTTTGGGCTTTCAGTACACTCATTTATGTGGCTCGGAGTCAATTTTAAATGAGACCATATGATTCTACACATCAATTTACAAACGAATCAGCATTAATCTTGATATGCATGAAAATACACTAAATGCGCAAATTTCGGGCTTTCAGTACACTCATTTATATTGCTCAGAATCAATTTTAAATGTAACCATATGATTCTACACATCAATTTACATAAGAATCAGCATTAATCTTGATATGCATGAAAATACACTAAATGCGCAGTTTTGGGACTTTCAGTACACTCATTTATATTGATCAGAATCAATTTTATATGAGACCATATGATTCTACACATCAATTTACATAAGAATCAGCATTAATCTTGATATGCATGAAAATACACTAAATGCGCAATATTCGGGCTTTCAGCACACTCATTTATATTGATCATAATCAATTTTTAATGAGACCATATGATTCTACACATCAATTTACATAAGAATCAGCATTAATCTTGATATGCATGAAAATACACTAAATGCGCAAATTTCGGGCTTTCAGTACACTCATTTATATTGATCAGAATCAATTTTAAATGAAACCATATGATTCTACACATCAATTCACATAAAAATCAGCATTAATCTTGATATGCATGAAAATGCACTAAATGCGCAATTTTCGGGCTTTCAGCACACTCATTTATATTGCTCAGAATCAATTTTAAATGAGACCATATGAATCTACAAATAAATTTACATAAGAATCAGCATTAATCTTGATATGCATGAAAATACACTAAATGCGCAAATTTCGGGCTTTCAGTACACACATTTATATTGATCAGTATCAATTTTAAATGAAACCATATGATTCTACACATCAATTTACATAAGAATCAGCATTAATCTTGATATGCATGAAAATGCACTAAATGCGCAATTTTCGGGCTTTCAGCACACTCATTTATATTGCTCCGAATCAATTTTAAATGAGACCATATGAATCTACAAATAAATTTACATAAGAATCAGCATTAATCTTGATATGCATGAAAATGCACTAAATGCGCAATTTTCGGGCTTTCAGCACACTCATTTATATTGCTCCGAATCAATTTTAAATGAGACCATATGAATCTACACATAAATTTACATAAGAATCAGCATTAATCTTGATATGCATGAAAATACACTAAATGCGCAATTTTCGGGCTTTCAGTACACTCATTCATATTGCTCAGAATCAATTTCAAATGAAACCATTTGATTATACACATCAATTTACATAAGAATCAGCATTAATCTTGATATGCATGAAAATACACTAAATGCGCAATTTTCGGGCTTTCTGTACACTCATTTATATTGCTCAGAATCAATTTTGAATGAGACCGTATGATTCTGCACATCAATTTACATAAGAATCAGCATTAATCTTGATATATCATGAAAATACACTAAATGCGCAATTTTCGGGCTTTCAGTACACTCATTTATATTGCTCGGAATCAATTTGAATTGAGACCATATGATTCTACACATCAATTTACATAAGAATCAGCATTAATCTTGATATGCATGAAAATACACTAAATGCGCAATTTTCGGGCTTTCAACTCACTCATTTATATTGCTCAGAATAAATTTGAAATGAGACCATATGATTCTACACATCAATTTACATAAGAATCAGCATTAATCTTGATATGCATGAAAATACACTAAATGCGCAATTTTCGGGATTTCAGTACACTCATTTATATTGATCAGAATCAATTTTAAATGAGACCATATGCTTCTACACATCAATTTACATAAGAATCAGCATTAATCTTGATATGCATGAAAATACAATAATTACGCAATTTTCGGGCTTACAGTACACTCATTTATATTGTTCAGAATCAATTTTAAATGAAACCATATGATTCTAAACTTCAATTTACATAAGAATCAGCATTAATCTTGATATGCATGAAAATACATTAAATGCTCAATTTTCGGGCTTTCAGTACACTCATTTATATTGCTCAGAATCAATTTTAAATGAAACCATATGATTCTACACATCAATTTACATAAGAATCAGCATTAATCTTGATATGCATGAAAATACATTAAATGCTCAATTTTCGGGCTTTCAGTACATTCATTTATATTGCTTAGAATCAATATTAAATGAGACCATATGATTCTACACATCAATTTACATAAGAATCAGCATTAATCTTGATAGGCATGAAAATACACTAAATGCGCAATTTTCGGGCTTTCAGTACACTCATTTATATCGCTCAGAATCAATTTTAAATGAGACCATATGATTCTACACATCAATTTACATAAGAATCAGCATTAATTTTAATAGGCATGAAAATACATTAATGCGCAATTTTCGGGCTTTCAGTACACACATTTATATTGCTCAGAATCAATTTGAAATGAGATTATATGATTCTACACATCAATTTACATAAGAATCAGCATTAATCTTGATATGCATGAAAATGCACTAAATGCGCAATTTTCGGGCTTTCAGCACACACATTTATATAGCTCCGAATCAATTTTAAATGAGACTATATGAATCTACACATAAATTTACATAAGATTCAGCATTAATCTTGATATGCATGAAAATACACTAAATGCGCAATTTTCGGGCTTTCAGTACACTCATTCATATTGCTCAGAATCAATTTTAAATGAAACGATATGATTATACACATCAATTTACATAGGAATCAGCATTAATCTTGATATGCATGAAAATACACTAAATGCGCAATTTTCGGGCTTTCAGTACACTCATTTATATTGCTCAGAATCAATTTTGAATGAGACCGTATGATTCTACACATCAATTTACATAAGAATCAGCATTAATCTTGATATGCATGAAAATACACTAAATGCGCAATTTTCTTGCTTTCAGTACACTCATTTATATTGCTCAGAATCAATTTTAAATGAGACCGTATGATTCTACACATCAATTTACATAAGAATCAGCATTAATCTTGATATGCATGAAAATACACTAAATGCGCAATTTTCGGGCTTTCATTACACGCATTTATGTCGCTCGGAGTCAATTTTAAAAGAGACCATATGATTCTACACATCAATTTACATAAGAATCAGCATTAATCTTGATATGCATGAAAATACACTAAATGCGCAATTTTCGGGCTTTCATTACACTCATTTATATTGCTCAGAACCAATTTTAAACGAAACCATATGCTTCTACACATCCATTTACATAAGAATCAGCATTCATATTGATATGCATTAAAATACACTAAATGCACAATTTTCCCGGAGAAGCTTACAGTACACTCATTTATATTGCTCAGAAATCAATTTTTAAATGAAACATATGATTCGCACATCAATTTATAAAAATCAACATTAATGCTGATATGCGAAAATGGCCACTAAATGCGCAATTTTCGGGCTTTCATTACACTCATTTATGTCGCTCGGAGTCAATTTTAAAAGAGACCATATGATTCTACACATCAATTTACATAAGAATCAGCATTAATCTTGATATGCATCAAAATACAATAATGCGCAATATTCCGGTTTTCAGTACACTCATTTATATTGCTCAGAATCAATATTAAATGAGACCATATGATTCGACACATCAATTTACATAAGAATCAGCATTAATCTTGATATGCATGAAAATACACTAAATGCGCAATTTTCGGGCTTTCAGTACACTCATTTATATTGCTCAGAATCAATTTTAATTGAAACCATATTATTCTTCACATCAATTTACATAAGAATCAGCATTAATCTTGATATGCATGAAAATACACTAAATGCGCAATTTTCAGGCTTTCAGTACACTCATTTATATGGCTCGGAGTCAATTTTAAATGAGACCATATGATTCTACACATCAATTTACATAAGAATCAGCATTAATCTTTATATGCATGAAAATACATTAATGCGCAGTTTTTGGTCTTTCAGTACAGTCATTTATATTGATCAGAATCAATTTTAAATGTAACCATATGATTCTACACATCAATTTACATAAGAATCAGCATTAATCTTGATATGCATGAAAATACACTAAATGCGCAATTTTCGGGCTTTCGGCACACTCATTTTTATTGCTCAGAATCAAATTCAAATGAGACCATATGAATCTACACATAAATTTACATAAGAATCAGCATTAATCTTGATATGCATGAAAATACAATAATTGCGCAATTTTCGGGCTGACAGTACACATATTTATATTGTTCAGAATCAATTTTTAATGAAACCATATGATTCTAAACATCAATTTACATAAGAATCAGCATTAATCTTGATATGCATGAAAATACATTAAATGCGCAATTTTCGGGCTTTCAGTACACTCATTTATATTGCTCAGAATCAATTTTAAATGAGACCGTATGATTCTACACATCAATTTACATAAGAATCAGCATTAATCTTGATATGCATGAAAATACACTAAATGCGCAGTTTTTGGTCTTTCAGTACACTCATTTATATTGATCAGAATCAATTTTAAATGAGACCATATGATTCTACACATCAATTTACATAAGAATCAGCATTAATCTTGATATCCATGAAAATACATTAAATGCGCAATTTTCGGGCTTTCAGTACATCCATATATATTGCTCAGAATCTATTTTAAATGACACCAAGTGATTCTACACATCAATTTACATAAGAATCAGCATTAATCTTGATATGCATGAAAATGCACTAAATGCGCAATTTTCGGGCTTTCAGCACACTCATTTATATTGCTCCGAATCAATTTTAAATGAGACCATATGAATCCACACATAAATTTACATAAGATTCAGCATTAATCTTGATATGCATGAAAATACACTAAATGCGCAATTTTCGGGCTTTTTTCAGTACACGCATTCATATTGCTCAGAATCAATTTAAATTGAAACCATATGATTATACACATCAATTTACATAAGAATCAGCAATAATCTTGATATGCATGAAAATACACTAAATGCGCAATTTTCGGGCTTTCAGTACACTCATTTATATTGCTCAGAATCAATTTTGAATGAGACCGTATGATTCTACACATCAATTTACATAAGAATCAGCATTAATCTTGATATGCATGAAAATACACTAAATGCGCAATTTTCTTGCTTTCAGTACACTCATTTATATTGCTCAGAATCAATTTTAAATGAGACCGTATGATTCTACACATCAATTTACATAAGAATCATCATTAATCTTGATATGCATGAAAATACACTCAATGCGCAGTATTTGGTCATTCAGTACACTCATTTATATTGATCAGAATCAATTTTAAATGAGACCATATAATTCTACACACCAATTTACATAAGAATCATCATTAATCTTGATATGCATGAAAATACACTAAATGCACAATTTTCGGGCTTTCAGTATACTCATTTATATTGCTCAGAATCAATTTTAAATGAAACCATATGATTCTACACATCAATTTACATAAGAATCAGCATTAATCTTGATATGCATGAAAATACACTAAATGCGCAGATTTTGGCCTTTCAGTACACTCATTTATATTGAACAGAATCAATTTTAAATGAGACCATATGATTCTACACATCAATTTACATAAGAATCAGCATTAATCTTGATATGCATGAAAATACAATAATTGCGCAATTTTCGGGCTTACAGTACACTCGTTTATATTGCTCAGAATCAATTTTAAATGAAACCATATGATTCTAAACATCAATTTACATAAGAATCAGCATTAATCTTGATATGCATGAAAATACATTAAATGCGCAATTTTCGGGCTTTCAGTACACTCATTTATATTGCTCAGAATCAATTTCAAATGAGACCGTATGATTCTACACATCAATTTACATAAGAATCAGCATTAATCTTGATATGCATGAAAATACACTAAATACGCAGTTTTTGGTCTTTCAGTACACTCATTTATATTGATCAGAATCAATTTTAAATGAGACCATATAATTCTACACACCAATTTACATAAGAATCTGCATTAATCTTGATATGCATGAAAATACACTAAATGCACAATTTTCGGGCTTTCAGTATACTCATTTATATTGCTCAGAATCAATTTTAAATGAAACCATATGATTATACACATCAATTTACATAAGAATCAGCATTAATCTTGATATGCATGAAAATACACTAAATGCGCAATTTTCGGGCTTTCAGTACACTCATTTATGTGGCTCGGAGTCAATTTTAAACGAGACCATATGATTCTACACATCAATTTACATAAGAATCAGCATTAATCTTGATATGCATGAAAATACACTAAATGCGCAATTTTCGGTCTTTCAGTACACTCATTTATATTGGTCTGAATCAATTTTAATTGAAACCAAATGATTCTTCACATCAATTTACATAAGAATCAGCATTAATCTTGATATGCATGAAAATACACTAAATGCGCAATTCTCCAGCTTTCAGCACACTCATTTATATTGCTCAGAATCAATTTTAAATGAGACCATATGATTCTACACATCAATTTACATAAGAATCAGCATTAATCTTGATATGCATGAAAATACACTAAATGCGCAATTTTCCGGCTTTCATTACACTCATTTCTATTGCTCAGAACCAATTTTAAACGAAACCATATGCTTCTACACATCCATTTACATAAGAATCAGCATTCATCTTGATATGCATGAAAATACACTAAATGCGCAATTTTCGGGCTTTCAGTACACTCATTTATATTGCTCAGAATCAATTTTAAATGAAACCATATGATTCTACACATCAATTTACATAAGAATCAGCATTAATCTTGATATGCATGAAAATACACTAAATGCGCAATTTTCGGGCTTTCATTACACTCATTTATGTCGCTCGGAGTCAATTTTAAAAGAGACCATATGATTCTACACATCAATTTACATAAGAATCAGCATTAATCTTGATATGCATCAAAATACAATAATGCGCAATATTCCGGTTTTCAGTACACTCATTTATATTGTTCAGAATCAATATTAAATGAGACCATATGATTCTACACATCAATTTACATAAGAATCAGCATTAATCTTGATATGCATGAAAATACACTAAATGCGCAATTTTCGGGCTTTCAGTACACTCATTTATATTGCTCAGAATCAATTTTAATTGAAACCATATTATTCTTCACATCAATTTACATAAGAATCAGCATTAATCTTGATATGCATGAAAATACACTAAATGCGCAATTTTCGGGCTTTCAGTACACTCATTTATATTGCTCAGAATCAATTTTAAATGAGACCGTATGATTCTACACATCAATTTACATAAGAATCAGCATTAATCTTGATATGCATGAAAATACACTAAATGCGCAATTTTCGGGCTTTCAGTACACTCATTTATATTGCTCAGAATCAATTTTAATTGAAACCAAATGATTCTTCACATCAATTTACATAAGAATCAGCATTAATCTTGATATGCATGAAAATACACTAAATGCGCAATTTTCGGGCTTTCATTACACTCATTTATATTGCTCAGAACCAATTTTAAACGAAACCATATGCTACTACACATCCATTTACATAAGAATCAGCATTCATCTTGATATGCATGAAAATACACTAAATGCGCAATTTTCGGGCTTTCAGTACACGCATTTATATTGCTCAGGATCAATTTTAAATGAAACCATATGATTCTACACATCAATTTACATAAGAATCAGCATTAATCTTGATATGCATGAAAATACACTAAATGCGCAATTTTCGGGCTTTCATTACACTCATTTATGTCGCTCGGAGTCAATTTTAAAAGAGACCATATGATTCTACACATCAATTTACATAAGAATCAGCATCAATCTTGATATGCATGAAAATACACTAAATGTGCAATTTTCGGGCTTTCATTACACTCATTTATATTGCTCAGAACCAATTTTAAATGAAACCATATGATTCTGCACATCAATTTACATAAGAATCAGCATTAATCTTGATATGCATGAAAATACACTAAATGCGCAATATTCAGGCTTTCATTACACTCATTTATGTCGCTCGGAGTCAATTTTAAAAGAGACCATGTGATTCTACACATCAATTTACAAAAGAATCAGCATTAATCTTGATATGCATCAAAATACAATAATGCGAAATATTCCGGTTTTCAGTACACTCATTTATATTGCTCAGAATCAATATTAAATGAGACCATATGATTCTACACATCAATTTACATAAGAATCAGCATTAATCTTGATATGCATGAAAATACACTAAATGCGCAATTTTCGGGCTTTCAGTACACTCCTTTATATTGCTCAGAATCAATTTTAATTGAAATCATATTATTCTTCACATCAATTTACATAAGAATCAGCATTAATCTTGATATGCATGAAAATACACTAAATGCGCAATTTTCCGGCTTTCAGTACACTCATTTATATTGCTCAGAATTAATTTTAAATGAGACCGTATGATTCTACACATCAATTTACATAAGAATCAGCATTAATCTTGATATGCATGAAAATACACTAAATGCGCAATTTTCGGGATTTCAGTACACTCATTTATATTGCTCAGAATCAATTTTAATTGAAACCAAATGATTCTTCACATCAATTTACATAAGAATCAGCATTCATCTTGATATGCATTAAAATACACTAAATGCGCAATTTTCGGGCTTTCAGTACACTCATTTATATTGCTCAGAATCAATTTTAATTGAAACCATATTATTCTTCACATCAATTTACATAAGAATCAGCATTAATCTTGATATGCATGAAAATACACTAAATGCGCAATTTTCGGGCTTTTCAGTACACTCATTTATATTGCTCAGAATCAATTTTAAATGAGACCGTATGATTCTACACATCAATTTACATAAGAATCAGCATTAATCTTGATATGCATGAAATTACACTAAATGCGCAATTTCCGGGCTTTCAGTACACTCATTTATGTGGCTCGGAGTCAATTTTAAATGAGACCATATGATTCTACACATCAATTTACATAAGAATCAGCATTAATCTTTATATGCATGAAAATACATTAATGCGCAGTTTTTGGACTTTCAGTACAGTCATTTATATTGATCAGAATCAATTTTAAATGTAACCATATGATTCTACACATCAATTTACATAAGAATCAGCATTAATATTGATATGCATGAAAATACACTAAATGCGCAATTTTCGGGCTTTCAGTACACTCATTTATATTGCTCGGAATCAATTTCAAATGAGACCATATTATTCTACACAACAATTTACATAAGAATCAGCATTAATCTTGATATGCATGAAAATACACTAAATGCGCAAATTTCGGGCTTTCAGTACACTCATTTATATTGATCAGAATCAATTTTAAATGAAACCATATGATTCTACACATCAATTTACATAAGAATCAGCATTAATCTTGATATGCATGAAAATGCACTAAATGCGCAATTTTCGGGCTTTCAGCACACTCATTTATATTGCTCAGAATCAATTTTAAATGAGATTATATGATTCTACACATCAATTTACATAAGAATCAGCATTAATCTTGATATGCATGAAAATACATTAAATGCGCAATTTTCGGGCTTTCAGTACATCCATATATATTGCTCAGAATCTATTTTAAATGACACCAAGTGATTCTACACAACAATTTACATAAGAATCAGCATTAATCTTGATATGCATGAAAATACACTAAATGCGCAATTTTCCGGCTTTCAGTACACTCATTTATATTGCTCAGAATCAATTTTGAATGAGACCGTATGATTCTACACATCAATTTACATAAGAATCAGCATTAATCTTGATATGCATGAAAATACACTAAATGCGTAATTTTCTTGCTTTCAGTACACTCATTTATATTGCACAGAATCAATTTTAAATGAGACCGTATGATTCTACACATCAATTTACATAAGAATCATCATTAATCTTGATATGCATGAAAATACACTCAATGCGCAGTTTTTGGTCATTCAGTACACTCATTTATATTGATCAGAATCAATTTTAAATGAGAACATATAATTCTACACACCAATTTACATAAGAATCAGCATTAATCTTGATATGCATGAAAATACACTAAATGCACAATTTTCGGGCTTTCAGTATACTCATTTATATTGCTCAGAATCAATTTTAAATGAAACCATATGATTCTACACATCAATTTACATAAGAATCAGCATTAAATTTAATAGGCATGAAAATACACTAAATGCGCAGATTTTGGTCTTTCAGTACACTCATTTATATTGAACAGAATCAATTTTAAATGAGACCATATGATTCTACACATCAATTTACATAAGAATCAACATTAATCTTGATATGCATGAAAATACACTAAATGCGCAATTTTCGGGCTTTCAGTACACGCATTTATATTGCTCAGAATAAATTTTAAATGAAACCATATGATTCTACACATCAATTCACATAAGAATCAGCATTAATCTTAATAGGCATGAAAATACATTAACGCGCAATTTTCGGGCTTTCAGTACACACATTTATATTGCTCAGAATCAATTTTAAATGAGATTATATGATTCTACACATCAATTTACATAAGAATCAGCATTAATCTTGATATGCATGAAAATACATTAAATGCGCAATTTTCGGGCTTTCAGTACATCCATATATATCGCTCAGAATCTATTTTAAATGACACCAAGTGATTCTACACATCAATTTACATAAGAATCAGCATTAATCTTGATATGCATGAAAATACACTAAATGCGAAATTTTCGGGCTTTCAGTACACTCATTTATATTGCTCAGAAACAATTTTAAATGAAACCATATGATTCTACACATCAATTTACATAAGAATCAGCATTAATCTTGATATGCATGAAAATACACTAAATGCGCAATTTTCGGGCTTTCAGTACAATCATTTATATTGCTCAGAATCAATTTTAAATGAAACCACATGATTCTACACATCATGTTACATAAGAATCGGCATTAATCTTGATATGCATGAAAATACACTAAATGCGAAATTTTCGGGCTTTCAGTACACTCATTTATATTGCTCAGAATCAATTTTAAATGAGACCGTATGATTCTACACATCAATTTACATAAGAATCAGCATTAATCTTGATATGCATGAAAATACACTAAATGCGCAGTTTTTGATATTTCAGTACACTCATTTATATTGCTCAGAATCAATTTGAAATGAGACCATATGATTCTACACATCAATTTACATAAGAATCAGCATTAATCTTGATATGCATGAAAATACACTAAATGCGCAATTTTCCGGCATTCAGTACACTCATTTATATTGCTCAGAATCAATTTTAAATGAGACCATATGATTCTACACATCAATTTACATAAGAATCAGCATTAATCTTGATATGCATGGAAATACACTAAATGCGCAATTTTCGGGCTTACAGTACACTCATTTATATTGATCAGAATCAATTTTAAATGAGACCATATGATTCTACACATCAATTTACATATGAATCAGCATTAATCTTCATATGCTGAAAATACACTAAATGCGCAATTTTCGGGCTTTCAGTACACTCATTTATATTGATCAGAATCAATTTTAAATGAAACCATATGATTCTACACATCAATTTACATAAGAATCAGCATTAATCTTGATATGCATGAAAATACACTAAATGCGCAATTTTCGGCCTTTCAGTACAGTCATTTATGTCGCTCGGAGTCAATTTTAAATGAGACCATATGATTCTACACATCAATTTACATAAGAATCAGCATTAATCTTGATATGCATGAAAATATACTAAATGCGCAAATTTCGGGCTTTCAGTACACTCATTTATATTGCTCAGAATCAATTTTAAATGAGACCATATGAATCTACAAATAAATTTACATAAGAATCAGCATTAATCTTGATATGCATGAAAATGCACTAAATGCGCAATTTTCGGGCTTTCAGCACACTCATTTATATTGCTCAGAATCAATTTTAAATGAGATTATATGATTCTACACATCAATTTACATAAGAATCAGCATTAATCTTGATATGCATGAAAATACATTAAATGCGCAATTTTCGGGCTTTCAGTACATCCATATATATTGCTCAGAATCTATTTTAAATGACACCAAGTGATTCTACACAACAATTTACATAAGAATCAGCATTAATCTTTATATGCATGAAAATACATTAATGCGCAGTTTTTGGACTTTCAGTACAGTCATTTATATTGATCAGAATCAATTTTAAATGTAACCATATGATTCTACACATCAATTTACATAAGAATCAGCATTAATATTGATATGCATGAAAATACACTAAATGCGCAATTTTCGGGCTTTCAGTACACTCATTTATATTGCTCGGAATCAATTTCAAATGAGACCATATTATTCTACACAACAATTTACATAAGAATCAGCATTAATCTTGATATGCATGAAAATACACTAAATGCGCAAATTTCGGGCTTTCAGTACACTCATTTATATTGATCAGAATCAATTTTAAATGAAACCATATGATTCTACACATCAATTTACATAAGAATCAGCATTAATCTTGATATGCATGAAAATGCACTAAATGCGCAATTTTCGGGCTTTCAGCACACTCATTTATATTGCTCAGAATCAATTTTAAATGAGATTATATGATTCTACACATCAATTTACATAAGAATCAGCATTAATCTTGATATGCATGAAAATACATTAAATGCGCAATTTTCGGGCTTTCAGTACATCCATATATATTGCTCAGAATCTATTTTAAATGACACCAAGTGATTCTACACAACAATTTACATAAGAATCAGCATTAATCTTGATATGCATGAAAATACACTAAATGCGCAATTTTCCGGCTTTCAGTACACTCATTTATATTGCTCAGAATCAATTTTGAATGAGACCGTATGATTCTACACATCAATTTACATAAGAATCAGCATTAATCTTGATATGCATGAAAATACACTAAATGCGTAATTTTCTTGCTTTCAGTACACTCATTTATATTGCACAGAATCAATTTTAAATGAGACCGTATGATTCTACACATCAATTTACATAAGAATCATCATTAATCTTGATATGCATGAAAATACACTCAATGCGCAGTTTTTGGTCATTCAGTACACTCATTTATATTGATCAGAATCAATTTTAAATGAGAACATATAATTCTACACACCAATTTACATAAGAATCAGCATTAATCTTGATATGCATGAAAATACACTAAATGCACAATTTTCGGGCTTTCAGTATACTCATTTATATTGCTCAGAATCAATTTTAAATGAAACCATATGATTCTACACATCAATTTACATAAGAATCAGCATTAAATTTAATAGGCATGAAAATACACTAAATGCGCAGATTTTGGTCTTTCAGTACACTCATTTATATTGAACAGAATCAATTTTAAATGAGACCATATGATTCTACACATCAATTTACATAAGAATCAACATTAATCTTGATATGCATGAAAATACACTAAATGCGCAATTTTCGGGCTTTCAGTACACGCATTTATATTGCTCAGAATAAATTTTAAATGAAACCATATGATTCTACACATCAATTCACATAAGAATCAGCATTAATCTTAATAGGCATGAAAATACATTAACGCGCAATTTTCGGGCTTTCAGTACACACATTTATATTGCTCAGAATCAATTTTAAATGAGATTATATGATTCTACACATCAATTTACATAAGAATCAGCATTAATCTTGATATGCATGAAAATACATTAAATGCGCAATTTTCGGGCTTTCAGTACATCCATATATATCGCTCAGAATCTATTTTAAATGACACCAAGTGATTCTACACATCAATTTACATAAGAATCAGCATTAATCTTGATATGCATGAAAATACACTAAATGCGAAATTTTCGGGCTTTCAGTACACTCATTTATATTGCTCAGAAACAATTTTAAATGAAACCATATGATTCTACACATCAATTTACATAAGAATCAGCATTAATCTTGATATGCATGAAAATACACTAAATGCGCAATTTTCGGGCTTTCAGTACAATCATTTATATTGCTCAGAATCAATTTTAAATGAAACCACATGATTCTACACATCATGTTACATAAGAATCGGCATTAATCTTGATATGCATGAAAATACACTAAATGCGAAATTTTCGGGCTTTCAGTACACTCATTTATATTGCTCAGAATCAATTTTAAATGAGACCGTATGATTCTACACATCAATTTACATAAGAATCAGCATTAATCTTGATATGCATGAAAATACACTAAATGCGCAGTTTTTGATATTTCAGTACACTCATTTATATTGCTCAGAATCAATTTGAAATGAGACCATATGATTCTACACATCAATTTACATAAGAATCAGCATTAATCTTGATATGCATGAAAATACACTAAATGCGCAATTTTCCGGCATTCAGTACACTCATTTATATTGCTCAGAATCAATTTTAAATGAGACCATATGATTCTACACATCAATTTACATAAGAATCAGCATTAATCTTGATATGCATGGAAATACACTAAATGCGCAATTTTCGGGCTTACAGTACACTCATTTATATTGATCAGAATCAATTTTAAATGAGACCATATGATTCTACACATCAATTTACATATGAATCAGCATTAATCTTCATATGCTGAAAATACACTAAATGCGCAATTTTCGGGCTTTCAGTACACTCATTTATATTGATCAGAATCAATTTTAAATGAAACCATATGATTCTACACATCAATTTACATAAGAATCAGCATTAATCTTGATATGCATGAAAATACACTAAATGCGCAATTTTCGGCCTTTCAGTACAGTCATTTATGTCGCTCGGAGTCAATTTTAAATGAGACCATATGATTCTACACATCAATTTACATAAGAATCAGCATTAATCTTGATATGCATGAAAATATACTAAATGCGCAAATTTCGGGCTTTCAGTACACTCATTTATATTGCTCAGAATCAATTTTAAATGAGACCATATGAATCTACAAATAAATTTACATAAGAATCAGCATTAATCTTGATATGCATGAAAATGCACTAAATGCGCAATTTTCGGGCTTTCAGCACACTCATTTATATTGCTCAGAATCAATTTTAAATGAGATTATATGATTCTACACATCAATTTACATAAGAATCAGCATTAATCTTGATATGCATGAAAATACATTAAATGCGCAATTTTCGGGCTTTCAGTACATCCATATATATTGCTCAGAATCTATTTTAAATGACACCAAGTGATTCTACACAACAATTTACATAAGAATCAGCATTAATCTTGATATGCATGAAAATACACTAAATGCGCAATTTTCGGGCTTTCAGTACACTCATTTATATTGCTCAGAATCAATTTTGAATGAGACCGTATGATTCTACACATCAATTTACATAAGAATCAGCATTAATCTTGATATGCATGAAAATACACTAAATGCGCAATTTTCTTGCTTTCAGTACACTCATTCATATTGCACAGAATCAATTTTAAATGAGACCGTATGATTCTACACATCAATTTACATAAGAATCATCATTAATCTTGATATGCATGAAAATACACTAAATGCACAATTTTCGGGCTTTCAGTATACTCATTTATATTGCTCAGAACCAATTTTAAATGAAACCATATGATTCTACACATCAATTTACATAAGAATCAGCATTAAATTTAATAGGCATGAAAATACACTAAATGCGCAGATTTTGGTCTTTCAGTACACTCATTTATATTGAACAGAATCAATTTTAAATGAGACCATATGATTCTACACATCAATTTACATAAGAATCAACATTAATCTTGATATGCATGAAAATACACTAAATGCGCAATTTTCGGGCTTTCAGTACACGCATTTATATTGCTCAGAATAAATTTTAAATGAAACCATATGATTCTACACATCAATTTACATAAGAATCAGCATTAATCTTAATAGGCATGAAAATACATTAACGCGCAATTTTCGGGCTTTCAGTACACACATTTATATTGCTCAGAATCAATTTTAAATGAGATTATATGATTCTACACATCAATTTACATAAGAATCAGCATTAATCTTGATATGCATGAAAATACATTAAATGCGCAATTTTCGGGCTTTCAGTACATCCATATATATCGCTCAGAATCTATTTTAAATGACACCAAGTGATTCTACACATCAATTTACATAAGAATCAGCATTAATCTTGATATGCATGAAAATACACTAAATGCGCAATTTTCGGGCTTTCAGTACACTCATTTATATTGCTCAGAAACAATTTTAAATGAAACCATATGATTCTACACATCAATTTACATAAGAATCAGCATTAATCTTGATATGCATGAAAATACACTAAATGCGCAATTTTCGGGCTTTCAGTACAATCATTTATATTGCTCAGAATCAATTTTAAATGAGACCGTATGATTCTACACATCAATTTACATAAGAATCAGCATTAATCTTGATATGCATGAAAATACACTAAATGCGCAGTTTTTGATATTTCAGTACACTCATTTATATTGCTCAGAATCAATTTGAAATGAGACCATATGATTCTACACATCAATTTACATAAGAATCAGCATTAATCTTGATATGCATGAAAATACACTAAATGCGCAATTTTCCGGCATTCAGTACACTCATTTATATAGCTCAGAATCAATTTTAAATGAGACCATATGATTCTACACATCAATTTACATAAGAATCAGCATTAATCTTGATATGCATGGAAATACACTAAATGCGCAATTTTCGGGCTTACAGTACACTCATTTATATTGATCAGAATCAATTTTAAATGAGACCATATGATTCTACACATCAATTTACATATGAATCAGCATTAATCTTCATATGCTGAAAATACACTAAATGCGCAATTTTCGGGCTTTCAGTACACTCATTTATATTGCTCAGAATCTATTTTAAATGAGACCGTATGATTCTACACATCAATTTACATAAGAATCAGCATTAATCTTGATATGCATGAAAATACACTAAATGCGCAATTTTCGGGCTTTCAGTACACTCATTTATATTGATCAGAATCAATTTTAAATGAAACCATATGATTCTACACATCAATTTACATAAGAATAAGCATTAATCTTGATATGCATGAAAATACACTAAATGCGCAATTTTCGGGCTTTCAGTACACTCATTTATATTGCTCAGAATCAATTTTAAATGAAACCATATGATTCTACACATCAATTTACATAAGAATCAGCATTAATCTTGATATGCATGAAAATACACTAAATGCGCAATTTTCGGGCTTTCAGTACACTCATTTATATTGCTCAGAAACAATTTATATGAAACCATATGATTCTACACATCAATTTATATATGAATCAGCATTGATCTTGATATGTATGAAAATACACTAAATGCGCAGAGTCTGGTCTTTCAGTACAGTCATTTATATTGATCAGAATAAATTTTAAATGAGACCGTATGATTCTACACATCAATTTACATAAGAATCAGCATTAATCTTGATATGCATGAAAATACACTAAATGCGCAATTTTCGGGCTTTCAGTACACTCATTTATATTGCTCAGAATCAATTTTAAATGAGACCGTATGATTCTACACATCAATTTACATAAGAATCAGCATTAATCTTGATATGCATGAAAATACACTAAATGCGCAGTTTTTGGTCTTTCAGTACACTCATTTATATTGATCAGAATAAATTTTAAATGAGACCGTATGATTCTACACATCAATTTACATAAGAATCAGCATTAATCTTGATATGCATGAAAATACACTACATGCGCAATTTTCGGGCTTTCAGTACACTCATTTATATTGCTCAGAATCAATTTTAAATGAAACCATATGAATCTACACATCAATTTACATAAGAATCAACATTATTCTTGATATGCATGAAAATACACTAAATGCACAATTTTCGGGATTTCAGTACAGTCATTTATTTTGCTCAGAATCAATTTTAAATGAGACCGTATGATTCTGTACATCAATTTACATAAGAATCAGCATTAATCTTGATATGCATGAAAATACACTAAATGCGCAGTTTTTGGTCTTTCAGTACACTCATTTATATTGCTCAGAATTAATTTCAAATGTGACCATATGATTCTACACATCAATTTACATAAGAATTAGCATTAATCTTGATATGCATGAAAATACATTAAACGCGCAATTTTCGGGCTTTCAGTACATCCATATGTATTGCTCAGAATCTATTTTAAATGACACCAAGTGATTCTACACATCAATTTACATAAGAATCAGCATTAATCTTGATATGCATGAAAATACACTAAATGCGCAATTTTCGGGCTTTCAGTACACTCATTTATATTGCTCAGAATCAATTTTAAATGAAACCTTATGTTTCTACACATCAATTTACATAAGAATCAGCATTAATCTTGATATGCATGAAAATACACTAAATGCGCAATTTTCGGGCTTTCAGTACACTCATTTATATTGCTCAGAATCAATTTTAAATGAAACCACATGATTCTACACATCATTTTACATAGGAATCAGCATTAATCTTGATATGCATGAAAATACACTAAATGCGAAATTTTCGGGCTTTCAGTACACACATTTATATTGCTCAGAATCAATTTTAAATGAGACCGTATGATTCTACACATCAATTTACATAAGAATCAGCATTAATCTTGATATGCATGAAAATACACTAAATGCGCAGTTTTTGATATTTCAGTACACTCATTTATATTGCTCGGAATCAATTTTAAATGAGACCAAATGATTCTACACATCAATTTACATAAGAATCCGCATTAATCTTGATATGCATGAAAATACACTAAATGCGCAATTTTCGGGCTTTCAGTAAACTCATTTATATTGCTCAGAATCAATTTTAAATGAAACCTTATGTTTCTACACATCAATTTACATAAGAATCAGCATTAATCTTGATATGCATGAAAATACACTAAATGCGCAATTTTCGGGCTTTCAGTACACTCATTTATATTGCTCAGAATCAATTTTAAATGAAACCACATGATTCTACACATCAATTTACATAAGAATCAGCATTAATCTTGATATGCATGAAAATACACTAAATGCGCAATTTTCGGGCTTTCAGTACACTCATTTATATTGCTCAGAATCAATTTTAAATGAGATCGTATGATTCTACACATCAATTTACATAAGAATCAGCATTAATCTTGATATGCATGAAAATACACTAAATGCGCAGTTTTGATATTTCAGTACACTCATTTATATTGCTCAGAATCAATTTGAAATGAGACCATATGATTCTACACATCAATTTACATAAGAATAAGCATTAATCTTGATATGCATGAAAATACACTAAATGCGCAATTTTCGGGCTTTCAGTACACTCATTTATATTGCTCAGAAACAATTTATATGAAACCATATGATTCTACACATCAATTTATATATGAATCAGCATTGATCTTGATATGTATGAAAATACACTAAATGCGCAGAGTCTGGTCTTTCAGTACAGTCATTTATATTGATCAGAATAAATTTTAAATGAGACCGTATGATTCTACACATCAATTTACATAAGAATCAGCATTAATCTTGATATGCATGAAAATACACTAAATGCGCAATTTTCGGGCTTTCAGTACACTCATTTATATTGCTCAGAATCAATTTTAAATGAGACCGTATGATTCTACACATCAATTTACATAAGAATCAGCATTAATCTTGATATGCATGAAAATACACTAAATGCGCAGTTTTTGGTCTTTCAGTACACTCATTTATATTGATCAGAATAAATTTTAATTGAGACCGTATGATTCTACACATCAATTTACATAAGAATCAGCATTAATCTTGATATGCATGAAAATACACTACATGCGCAATTTTCGGGCTTTCAGTACACTCATTTATATTGCTCAGAATCAATTTTAAATGAAACCATATGAATCTACACATCAATTTACATAAGAATCAACATTATTCTTGATATGCATGAAAATACACTAAATGCACAATTTTCGGGATTTCAGTACAGTCATTTATATTGCTCAGAATCAATTTTAAATGAGACCGTATGATTCTGTACATCAATTTACATAAGAATCAGCATTAATCTTGATATGCATGAAAATACACTAAATGCGCAGTTTTTGGTCTTTCAGTACACTCATTTATTTTGCTCAGAATTAATTTCAAATGTGACCATATGATTCTACACACCAATTTATAAAGAATCAGCATTAATCTTGATATGCATGAAAATACACTAAATGCGCAATTTTCGGGCTTTCAGTACACTCATTTATATCGCTCAGAATCAATTTTAAATGAGACCATATGATTCTACACATCAATTTACATAAGAATCAGCATTAATCTTAATAGGCATGAAAATACACTAAATGCGCAATTTTCGGGCTTTCAGTACACACATTTATATTGCTCAGAATCAATTTTAAATGAGATTATATGATTCTACACATCAATTTACATAAGAATCAGCATTAATCTTGATATGCATGAAAATACATTAAATGCGCAATTTTCGGGCTTTCAGTACATCCATATGTATTGCTCAGAATCTATTTTAAATGACACCAAGTGATTCTACACATCAATTTACATAAGAATCAGCATTAATCTTGATATGCATGAAAATACACTAAATGCGCAATTTTCGGGCTTTCAGTACACTCATTTATATTGCTCAGAATCAATTTTAAATGAAACCTTATGTTTCTACACATCAATTTACATAAGAATCAGCATTAATCTTGATATGCATGAAAATACACTAAATGCGCAATTTTCGGGCTTTCAGTACACTCATTTATATTGCTCAGAATCAATTTTAAATGAAACCACATGATTCTACACATCATTTTACATAGGAATCAGCATTAATCTTGATATGCATGAAAATACACTAAATGCGAAATTTTCGGGCTTTCAGTACACACATTTATATTGCTCAGAATCAATTTTAAATGAGACCGTATGATTCTACACATCAATTTACATAAGAATCAGCATTAATCTTGATATGCATGAAAATACACTAAATGCGCAGTTTTTGATATTTCAGTACACTCATTTATATTGCTCGGAATCAATTTTTAATGAGACCAAATGATTCTACACATCAATTTACATAAGAATCCGCATTAATCTTGATATGCATGAAAATACACTAAATGCGCAATTTTCGGGCTTTCAGTAAACTCATTTATATTGCTCAGAATCAATTTTAAATGAAACCTTATGTTTCTACACATCAATTTACATAAGAATCAGCATTAATCTTGATATGCATGAAAATACACTAAATGCGCAATTTTCGGGCTTTCAGTACACTCATTTATATTGCTCAGAATCAATTTTAAATGAAACCACATGATTCTACACATCAATTTACATAAGAATCAGCATTAATCTTGATATGCATGAAAATACACTAAATGCGAAATTTTCGGGCTTTCAGTACACTCATTTATATTGCTCAGAATCAATTTTAAATGAGATCGTATGATTCTACACATCAATTTACATAAGAATCAGCATTAATCTTGATATGCATGAAAATACACTAAATGCGCATTTTTTGATATTTCAGTCCACTCATTTATATTGTTCGGAATCAATTTTAAATGAGACCAAATGATTCTACACATCAATTTACATAAGAATCCGCATTAATCTTGATATGCATGAAAATACACTAAATGCGCAATTTTCGGGCTTTCAGTACACTCATTTATATTGCTCAGAATCAATTTTAAATGAAACCTTATGTTTCTACACATCAATTTACATAAGAATCAGCATTAATCTTGATATGCATGAAAATACACTAAATGCGCAATTTTCGGGCTTTCAGTACACTCATTTATATTGCTCAGAATCAATTTTAAATGAAACCACATGTTTCTACACATCAATTTACATAAGAATCAGCATTAATCTTGATATGCATGAAAATACACTAAATGCGAAATTTTCGGGCTTTCAGTACACTCATTTATATTGCTCAGAATCAATTTTAAATGAGATCGTATGATTCTACACATCAATTTACATAAGAATCAGCATTAATCTTGATATACATGAAAATACACTAAATGCGCAGTTTTTGATATTTCAGTACACTCATTGATATTGCTCGGAATCAATTTGAAATGAGACCATATGATTCTACACATCAATTTACATAAGAATCAGCATTAATCTTGATATGCATGAAAATACACTAAATGCGCAATTTTCCGGCATTCAGTACACTCATTTATATTGCTCAGAATCAATTTTAAATGTAACCATATGATTCTACACATCAATTTACATAAGAATCAGCATTAATCTTGATATGCATGAAAATGCACGAAATGCGCAATTTTCGGGCATTCAGCACACTCATTTATATTGCTCAGAATCAATTTTAGATGAAACCATATGATTCTACACATCAATTTACATAAGAATCAGCATTAATCTTGATATGCATGAAAATACACTAAATGCGCAATTTTCGGGCTTTCAGTACACTCATTTATATTGCTCAGAATCAATTTTAAATGAAACCTTATGTTTCTACACATCAATTTACATAAGAATCAGCATTAATCTTGATATGCATGAAAATACACTAAATGCGCAATTTTCGGGCTTTCAGTACACTCATTTATATTGCTCAGAATCAATTTTAAATGAAACCACATGATTCTACACATCATTTTACATAGGAATCAGCATTAATCTTGATATGCATGAAAATACACTAAATGCGAAATTTTCGGGCTTTCAGTACACACATTTATATTGCTCAGAATCAATTTTAAATGAGACCGTATGATTCTACACATCAATT
This sequence comes from Ascarosepion bandense, assembly GCA_037127315.1. NCBI lineage: Eukaryota > Metazoa > Mollusca > Cephalopoda > Sepiida > Sepiidae > Ascarosepion > Ascarosepion bandense. The sequence goes on along the minus strand of JBBBDQ010025116.1, from coordinate 46,078 downwards.
TACATAAGAATCAGCATTAATCTTGATATGCATGAAAATACACTAAATGCGCAGTTTTTGATATTTCAGTACACTCATTTATATTGCTCGGAATCAATTTTAAATGAGACCAAATGATTCTACACATCAATTTACATAAGAATCCGCATTAATCTTGATATGCATGAAAATACACTAAATGCGCAATTTTCGGGCTTTCAGTAAACTCATTTATATTGCTCAGAATCAATTTTAAATGAAACCTTATGTTTCTACACATCAATTTACATAAGAATCAGCATTAATCTTGATATGCATGAAAATACACTAAATGCGCAATTTTCGGGCTTTCAGTACACTCATTTATATTGCTCAGAATCAATTTTAAATGAAACCACATGATTCTACACATCAATTTACATAAGAATCAGCATTAATCTTGATATGCATGAAAATACAATAAATGCGAAATTTTCGGGCTTTCAGTACACTCATTTATATTGCTCAGAATCAATTTTAAATGAGATCGTATGATTCTACACATCAATTTACATAAGAATCAGCATTAATCTTGATATGCATGAAAATACACTAAATGCGCATTTTTTGATATTTCAGTCCACTCATTTATATTGTTCGGAATCAATTTTAAATGAGACCAAATGATTCTACACATCAATTTACATAAGAATCCGCATTAATCTTGATATGCATGAAAATACACTAAATGCGCAATTTTCGGGCTTTCAGTACACTCATTTATATTGCTCAGAATCAATTTTAAATGAAACCTTATGTTTCTACACATCAATTTACATAAGAATCAGCATTAATCTTGATATGCATGAAAATACACTAAATGCGCAATTTTCGGGCTTTCAGTACACTCATTTATATTGCTCAGAATCAATTTTAAATGAAACCACATGATTCTACACATCAATTTACATAAGAATCAGCATTAATCTTGATATGCATGAAAATACACTAAATGCGAAATTTTCGGGCTTTCAGTACACTCATTTATATTGCTCAGAATCAATTTTAAATGAGATCGTATGATTCTACACATCAATTTACATAAGAATCAGCATTAATCTTGATATACATGAAAATACACTAAATGCGCAGTTTTTGATATTTCAGTACACTCATTGATATTGCTCGGAATCAATTTGAAATGAGACCATATGATTCTACACATCAATTTACATAAGAATCAGCATTAATCTTGATATGCATGAAAATACACTAAATGCGCAATTTTCCGGCATTCAGTACACTCATTTATATTGCTCAGAATCAATTTTAAATGTAACCATATGATTCTACACATCAATTTACATAAGAATCAGCATTAATCTTGATATGCATGAAAATGCACGAAATGCGCAATTTTCGGGCTTTCAGCACACTCATTTATATTGCTCAGAATCAATTTTAGATGAAACCATATGATTCTACACATCAATTTACATAAGAATCAGCATTAATCTTGATATGCATGAAAATACACTAAATGTGCAATTTTCGGGCTTTCAGTACACTCATTTATATTGCTCAGAATCAATTTTAAATGAAACCATATGATTCTACACATCAATTTACATAAGAATCAGCATTAATCTTGATATGCATGAAAATACACTAAATGCGCAGTATTTGGACTTTCAGTACACTCATTTATATTGATCAGAATCAATTTTAAATGAGACCGTATGATTCTACACATCAATTTACATAAGAATCAGCATTAATCTTGATATGTATGAAAATACACTAAATGCGCAGAGTTTGGACTTTCAGTACAGTCATTTATATTGCTCAGAATAAATTTTAATTGAAACCATATGATTCTACACATCAATTTACATAAGAATCAGGATTAATCTTGATATGCATGAAAATACACTAAATGCGCAATTTTCCGGCTTTCAGTACACTCATTGATATTGCTCAGAATCAATTTTAAATGAGACCATATGATTCTACACATCAATTTACATAAGAATCCGCATTAATCTTGATATGCATGAAAATGCACTAAATGCGCAATTTTCGGGCTTTCAGCACACTCATTTATATTGCTCAGAATCAATTTTAAATGACACCATATGATTCCAGACATCAATTTACATAAGAATCAGCATTAATCTTGATATGCATGGAAATACACTAAATGCGCAATTTTCGGGCTTACAGTACACTCATTAATATTGCTCAGAATCAATTTCAAATGAGACCATATGATTCTACACAACAATTTACATATGAATCAGCATTAATCTTGATATGCATGAAAATACACTAAATGCGCAATTTTCGGGCTTTCAGTACACTCATTTATATTGCTTAGAATCTATTTTAAATGAGACCGTATGATTCTACACATCAATTTACATAAGAATCAGCATTAATCTAGATATGCATGAAAATACACTAAATGCGCAATTTTCGGGCTTTCAGTACACTCATTTATATTGCTCAGAATCAATTATAAATCAGACCATACGATTCTACACATCAATTTACATAAGAATCAGCATTAATCTTGATATGCATGAAAATACACTTAATGCGCAATTTTCGGTCTTTCAGTACAGACATTTATATTGCTCAGAATCAATTTTAAATGAGACCATATGATTCTACACATCAATTTACATAAGAATCAGCATTAATCTTGATATGCATGAAAATACACTAAATGCGCAATTTTCGGGCTTTCAGTACACTCGTTTATGTCGCTCGGAGTCAATTTTAAATGAGACCATATGATTCTACACATCAATTTACATAAGAATCAGCATTAATCTTGATATGCATGAAAATACACTAAATGCGCAATTTTCGGGCTTTCAGTACACTCATTTATATTGCTCAGAATCAATTTTAAATGTAACCATATGATTCTACACATCAATTTACATAAGAATCAGCATTAATCTTGATATGCATGAAAATGCACTAAATGCGCAATTTTCGGGCTTTCAGCACACTCATTTATATTGCTCAGAATCAATTTTAGATGAAACCATATGATTATACACATCAATTTACATAAGAATCAGCATTAATCTTGATATGCATGAAAATACACAAATGCGCAATTTTCGGGCTTTCAGTACACTCATTTATATTGCTCAGAATCAATTTTAAATGAAACCATATGATTCTACACATCAATTTACATAAGAATCAGCATTAATCTTGATATGCATGAAAATACACTAAATGCGCAGTTTTTGGTCTTTCAGTACACTCATTTATATTGATCAGTATCAATTTTAAATGAGACCGTATGATTCTACACATCAATTTACATAAGAATCAGCATTAATCTTGATATGCATGAAAATACACTAAATGCGCAATTTTCGGGCTTTCAGTACACTCATTTATACTGCTCAGAAACAATTTATATGAAACCATATGATTCTACACATCAATTTACATATGAATCAGCATTAATCTTGATATGTATGAAAATACACTAAATGCGCAGAGTTTGGTCTTTCAGTACAGTCATTTATATTGCTCAGAATAAATTTTAATTGAAACCATATGATTCTACACATCAATTTACATAAGAATCAGGATTAATCTTGATATGCATGAAAATACACTAAATGCGCAATTTTCCGGCTTTCAGTACACTCATTTATATTGCTCAGAATCAATTTTAAATGAGACCATATGATTCTACACATCAATTTACATAAGAATCCGCATTAATCTTGATATGCATGAAAATGCACTAAATGCGCAATTTTCGGGCTTTCAGCACACTCATTTATATTGCTCAGAATCAATTTTAAATGAAACCATATGATTCTACACATCAATTTACATAAGAATCAGCATTAATCTTGATATGCATGAAAATACACTAAATGCGAAATTTTCGGGCTTTCAGTACACTCATTTATATTGCTCAGAATCAATTTTAAATGAGATCGTATGATTCTACACATCAATTTACATAAGAATCAGCATTAATCATGATATGCATGAAAATACACTAAATGCGCAGGTTTTGATATTTCAGTACACTCATTTATATTGTTCAGAATCAATTTGAAATGAGACCATATGATTCTACACATCAATTTACATAAGAATCAGCATTAATCTTGATATGCATGAAAATACACTAAATGCGCAATTTCGGGATTTCAGTACACTCATTTATATTGCTCGGAATCAATTTTAAATGAGACCATATGATTCTACACATCAATTTACATAAGAATCAGCATTAATCTTGATATGTATGAAAATACACTAAATGCGCAGAGTTTGGTCTTTCAGTACAGTCATTTATATTGCTCAGAATCAATTTTAAATGAAACCATATGATTCTACACATCAATTTACATAAGAATCCGCATTAATCTTGATATGCATGGAAATACACTAAATGCGCAATTTTCGGGCTTACAGTACACTCATTAATATTGCTCAGAATCAATTTCAAATGAGACCATATGATTCTACACAACAATTTACATATGAATCAGCATTAATCTTGATATGCATGAAAATACACTAAATGCGCAATTTTCGGGCTTTCAGTACACTCATTTATATTGCTCAGAATCTATTTTAAATGAGACCGTATGATTCTACACATCAATTTACATAAGAATCAGCATTAATCTTGATATGCATGAAAATACACTTAATGCGCAATTTTCGGTCTTTCAGTACAGACATTTATATTGCTCAGAATCAATTTTAAATGAGACCATATGATTCTACACATCAATTTACATAAGAATCAGCATTAATCTTGATATGCATGAAAATACACTAAATGCGCAATTTTCGGGCTTTCAGTACACTCGTTTATGTCGCTCGGAGTCAATTTTAAATGAGACCATATGATTCTACACATCAATTTACATAAGAATCAGCATTAATCTTGATATGCATGAAAATACACTAAATGCGCAATTTTCGGGCTTTCAGTACACTCATTTATATTGCTCAGAATCAATTTTAAAGGTAACCATATGATTCTACACATCAATTTACATAAGAATCAGCATTAATCTTGATATGCATGAAAATGCACTAAATGCGCAATTTTCGGGCTTTCAGCACACTCATTTATATTGCTCAGAATCAATTTTAGATGAAACCATATGATTCTACGCATCAATTTACATAAGAATCAGCATTAATCTTGATATGCATGAAAATACACTAAATGCGCAATTTTCGGGCTTTCAGTACACTCATTTATATTGCTCAGAATCAATTTTAAATGAAACCATATGATTCTACACATCAATTTACATAAGAATCAGCATTAATCTTGATATGCATGAAAATACACTAAATGCGCAGTTTTTGGTCTTTCAGTACACACATTTATATTGATCAGAATCAATTTTAAATGAGACCGTATGATTCTACACATCAATTTACATAAGAATCAGCATTAATCTTGATATGCATGAAAATACACTAAATGCGCAATTTTCGGGCTTTCAGTACACTCATTTATACTGCTCAGAAACAATTTATATGAAACCATATGATTCTACACATCAATTTACATATGAATCAGCATTAATATTGATATGTATGAAAATACACTAAATGCGCAGAGTTTGGTCTTTCAGTACAGTCATTTATATTGCTCAGAATAAATTTTAATTGAAACCATATGATTCTACACATCAATTTACATAAGAATCAGGATTAATCTTGATATGCATGAAAATACACTAAATGCGCAATTTTCCGGCTTTCAGTACACTCATTTATATTGCTCAGAATCAATTTTAAATGAGACCATATGATTCTACACATCAATTTACATAAGAATCCGCATTAATCTTGATATGCATGAAAATGCACTAAATGCGCAATTTTCGGGCTTTCAGCACACTCATTTATATTGCTCAGAATCAATTTTAAATGAAACCATATGATTCTACACATCAATTTACATAAGAATCAGCATTAATCTTGATATGCATGAAAATACACTAAATGCGAAATTTTCGGGCTTTCAGTACACTCATTTATATTGCTCAGAATCAATTTTAAATGAGATCGTATGATTCTACACATCAATTTACATAAGAATCAGCATTAATCATGATATGCATGAAAATACACTAAATGCGCAGGTTTTGATATTTCAGTACACTCATTTATATTGCTCAGAATCAATTTGAAATGAGACCATATGATTCTACACATCAATTTACATAAGAATCAGCATTAATCTTGATATGCATGAAAATACACTAAATGCGCAATTTTCGGGATTTCAGTACACTCATTTATATTGCTCGGAATCAATTTTAAATGAGACCATATGATTCTACACATCAATTTACATAAGAATCCGCATTAATCTTGATATGCATGAAAATGCACTAAATGCGCAATTTTCGGGCTTTCAGCACACTCATTTATATTGCTCAGAATCAATTTTAAATGAAACCATATGATTCTACACATCAATTTACATAAGAATCAGCATTAATCTTGATATGCATGAAAATACACTAAATGCGAAATTTTCGGGCTTTCAGTACACTCATTTATATTGCTCAGAATCAATTTTAAATGAGATCGTATGATTCTACACATCAATTTACATAAGAATCAGCATTAATCATGATATGCATGAAAATACACTAAATGCGCAGGTTTTGATATTTCAGTACACTCATTTATATTGATCAGAATCAATTTGAAATGAGACCATATGATTCTACACATCAATTTACATAAGAATCAGCATTAATCTTGATATGCATGAAAATACACTAAATGCGCAATTTTCGGGATTTCAGTACACTCATTTATATTGCTCAGAATCAATTTTAAATGAAACCATATGATTCTACACATCAATTTACATAAGAATCCGCATTAATCTTGATATGCATGGAAATACACTAAATGCGCAATTTTCGGGCTAACAGTACACTCATTAATATTGATCAGAATCAATTTTCAATGAGACCATATGATTCTACACATCAATTTACATATGAATCAGCATTAATCTTGATATGCATGAAAATACACTAAATGCGCAATTTTCGGGCTTTCAGTACACTCATTTATATTGCTCAGAATCAATAGTAAATGAGACCGTATGAATCTACACATCAATTTACATAAGAATTAGCATTAATCTTGATATGCATGAAAATACACTAAATGCGCAGTTTTTGCTCATTCAGTACACTCATTTATATTGATCAGAATCAATTTTAAATGAGACCATATAATTCTACACACCAATTTACATAAGAATCAGCATTAATCTTGATATGCATGAAAATACACTAAATGCGCAGATTTTGGTCTTTCAGTACACACATTTATATTGGACAGAATCAATTTTAAATGAGATCATATGATTCTACACATCAATTTACATAAGAATCAGCATTAATCTTGATATGCATGAGAATACACTAAATGCGCAATTTTCGGGCTTTCAGTACACTCATTTATATTGCTCAGAATCTATTTTAAATGAGACCGTATGATTCTACACATCAATTTACATAAGAATCATAATCAATCTTGATATGCATGAAAATACACTAAATGCGCAATTTTCCGGCTTTCAGTACACTCATTTATATTGATCATAATCAATTTTAAATCAAACCATATAATTCTACACATCAATGTACATAAGAATCAGCATTAATCTTGATATGCATGAAAATACACTTAATGCGCAATTTTCGGTCTTTCAGTACAGTCATTTCTATTGCTCAGAATCAATTTTAAATGAGACCGTATGATTCTACACATCAATTTACATAAGAATCAGCATTAATCTTGATATGCATGAAAATACACTAAATGCGCAATTTTCGGGCTTTCAGTACACACATTTATGTCGCTCGGAGTCAATTTTAAATGAGACCATATGATTCTACACATCAATTTACATAAGAATCAGCATTAATCTTGATATGCATGAAAATACACTAAATGCGCAGTTTTTGGTATTTCAGTACACTCATTTATATTGCTCGGAATCAATTTTAAATGAGACCACATGATTCTACACATCAATTTACATAAGAATCAGCATTAACCTTGATATGCATGAAAATACACTAAATGCGCAATTTTCCGGCTTTCATTACACTCATTTATATTGATCAGAATCAACTTTAAATGAGACCATATGATTCTACACATCAATTTACATAAGAATCAGCATTAATCTTGATATGCATGAAAATACACTAAATGCGCAATTTTCGGGCTTTCAGTACACGCATTTATATTGCTCGGAATCAATTTTAAATGAGACCATATGATTCTACACACCAATTTACATAAGAATCAGCATTAACCTTGATATGTATGAAAATACACTAAATGCGCAAATTTCGGGCTTTCAGTACACTCATTTATATTGCTCAGAATAAATTTTAAATGTGACCATATGATTCTACACATCAATTTACATAAGAATCAGCATTAATCTTGATATGCATGAAAATATACTAAATGCGCAGTATTTGGACTTTCAGTACACTCATTTATATTGCTCAAAATCAATTTTAAATGAAACCATATGATTCTACACATCAATTTACATAAGAATCAGCATTAATCTTGATATGCATGAAAATATACTAAATGCGCAATTTCGGGCTTTCAGTTCACTCATTTATATTGATCAGAATCAATTTTAATGAGACCATATGATTCTACACATCAATTTACATAAGAATCATCATTAATCTTGATATGCATGAAAATACACTAAATGCGCAATTTTCGGGCTTTCAGCACACTCATTTATATTGCTCAGAATCAATTTTAAATGAGACCATATGATTCTACACATCAATTTACATAAGAATCAGCATTAATCTTGATATGCATGAAAATACACTAAATGCGCAATTTTCGGGCTTTCAGTACACTCATTTATATTGCTCAGAATCTATTTTAAATGAGACCGTATGATTCTACACATCAATTTACATAAGAATCATCATTAATCTTGATATGCATGAAAATACACTAAATGCGCAATTTTCCGGCTTTCAGTACACTCATTTATATTGATCATAATCAATTTTAAATTAAACCATATAATTCTACACATCAATGTACATAAGAATCAGCATTAATCTTGATATGCATGAAAATACACTTAATGCGCAATTTTCGGTCTTTCAGTACAGTCATTTCTATTGCTCAGAATCAATTTTAAATGAGACCGTATGATTCTACACACCAATTTACATAAGAATCAGCATTAATCTTGATATGCATGAAAATACACTAAATGCGCAATTTTCGGGCTTTCAGTACACTCATTTATGTCGCTCGGAGTCAATTTTAAATGAGACCATATGATTCTACACATCAATTTACATAAGAATCAGCATTAATATTGATATGCATGAAAATACACTAAATGCGCAGTTTTTGGTATTTCAGTACACTCATTTATATTGCTCGGAATCAATTTTAAATGAGAACACATGATTCTACACATCAATTTACATAAGAATCAGCATTAATCTTGATATGCATGAAAATACACTAAATGCGCAAATTTCGGGCTTTCAGTACACTCATTTATATTGATCAGAACCAATTTTAAATGAGACCATATGATTCTACACATCAATTTACATAAGAATCTGCATTAATCTTGATATGCATGAAAATACACTAAATGCGCAATTTTCGGGCTTTCAGTACACGCATTTATATGGCTCGGAATCAATTTTAAATGAGACCATATGATTCTACACATCAATTTACATAAGAATCAGCATTAATCTTGATATGCATGAAAATGCACTAAATGCGCAAATTTCGGGCTTTTAGTACACTCATTTATATTGCTCAGAATAAATTTTAAATGTGACCAGATGATTCTACACATCAATCTACATAAGAATCAGCATTAATCTTGATATGCATGAAAATATACTAAATGCGCAGTTTTTGGACTTTCAGTACACTCATTTATATTGCTCAAAATCAATTTTAAATGAAACCATATGATTCTACACAGCAATTTACATAAGAATCAGCATTAATATTGATATGCATGAAAATACACTAAATGCGCAATTTCGGGCTTTCAGTACACTCATCTATATTTATCAGAATCAATTTTAATGAGACCATATGATTCTACACATCAATTTACATAAGAATCAGCATTAATCTTGATATGCATGAAAATGCACTAAATGCGCAAATTTCGGGCTTTTAGTACACGCATTTATATTGCTCAGAATAAATTTTAAATGTGACCATATGATTCTACACATCAATCTACATAAGAATCAGCATTAATCTTGATATGCATGAAAATATACTAAATGCGCAGTTTTTGGACTTTCAGTACACTCATTTATATTGCTCAAAATCAATTTTAAATGAAACCATATGATTCTACACAGCAATTTACATAAGAATCAGCATTAATCTTGATATGCATGAAAATACACTAAATGCGCAATTTCGGGCTTTCAGTACACTCATCTATATTTATCAGAATCAATTTTAATGAGACCATATGATTCTACACATCAATTTACATAAGAATCAGCATTAATCTTGATATGCATGAAAATACACTAAATGCGCAATTTTCTGGCTTTCAGCACACTCATTTATATTGCTCAGAATCAATTTTAAATGAGACCATATGATTCTACACATCAATTTACATAAGAATCAGCATTAATCTTGATATGCATGAAAATACACTAAATGCGCAATTTTCGGGCTTTCAGTACACTCATTTATATTGCTCGGAATCAATTTTAAATGAGACCATATGATTCTACACACCAATTTACATAAGAATCAGCATTAACCTTGATATGTATGAAAATACACTAAATGCGCAAATTTCGGGCTTTCAGTACACTCATTTATATTGCTCAGAATAAATTTTAAATGTGACCATATGATTCTACACATCAATTTACATAAGAATCAGCATTAATCTTGATATGCATGAAAATATACTAAATGCGCAGTTTTTGGACTTTCAGTACACTCATTTATATTGCTCAAAATCAATTTTAAATGAAACCATATGATTCTACACATCAATTTACATAAGAATCAGCATTAATCTTGATATGCATGAAAATATACTAAATGCGCAATTTCGGGCTTTCAGTTCACTCATTTATATTGATCAGAATCAATTTTAATGAGACCATATGATTCTACACATCAATTTACATAAGAATCAGCATTAATCTTGATATGCATGAAAATACACTAAATGCACAATTTTCGGGCTTTCAGCACACTCATTTATATTGCTCAGAATCAATTTTAAATGAGACCATATGATTCTACACATCAATTTACATAAGAATCAGCATTAATCTTGATATGCATGAAAATACACTAAATGCGCAATTTTCGGGCTTTCAGTACACTCATTTATATTGCTCAGAATCTATTTTAAATGAGACCGTATGATTCTACACACCAATTTACATAAGAATCATCATTAATCTTGATATGCATGAAAATACACTAAATGCGCAATTTTCCGGCTTTCAGTACACTCATTTATATTGATCATAATCAATTTTAAATTAAACCATATAATTCTACACATCAATGTACATAAGAATCAGCATTAATCTTGATATGCATGAAAATACACTTAATGCGCAATTTTCGGTCTTTCAGTACAGTCATTTCTATTGCTCAGAATCAATTTTAAATGAGACCGTATGATTCTACACACCAATTTACATAAGAATCAGCATTAATCTTGATATGCATGAAAATACACTAAATGCGCAATTTTCGGGCTTTCAGTACACTCATTTATGTCGCTCGGAGTCAATTTTAAATGAGACCATATGATTCTACACATCAATTTACATAAGAATCAGCATTAATATTGATATGCATGAAAATACACTAAATGCGCAGTTTTTGGTATTTCAGTACACTCATTTATATTGCTCGGAATCAATTTTAAATGAGACCACATGATTCTACACATCAATTTACATAAGAATCAGCATTAATCTTGATATGCATGAAAATACACTAAATGCGCAAATTTCGGGCTTTCAGTACACTCATTTATATTGATCAGAACCAATTTTAAATGAGACCATATGATTCTACACATCAATTTACATAAGAATCAGCATTAACCTTGATATGCATGAAAATACACTAAATGCCCAATTTTCCGGCTTTCAGTACACTCATTTATATTGATCAGAATCAATTTTAAATGAAACCATATGATTCTACACATCAATTTACATAAGAATCTGCATTAATCTTGATATGCATGAAAATACACTAAATGCGCAATTTTCGGGCTTTCAGTACACGCATTTATATGGCTCGGAATCAATTTTAAATGAGACCATATGATTCTACACATCAATTTACATAAGAATCAGCATTAATCTTGATATGCATGAAAATGCACTAAATGCGCAAATTTCGGGCTTTTAGTACACTCATTTATATTGCTCAGAATAAATTTTAAATGTGACCATATGATTCTACACATCAATCTACATGAGAATCAGCATTAATCTTGATATGCATGAAAATATACTAAATGCGCAGTTTTTGGATTTCAGTACACTCATTTATATTGCTCAAAATCAATTTTAAATGAAACCATATGATTCTACACAGCAATTTACATAAGAATCAGCATTAATCTTGATATGCATGAAAATACACTAAATGCGCAATTTCGGGCTTTCAGTACACTCATTTATATTGATCAGAACCAATTTTAAATGAGACCATATGATTCTACACATCAATTTACATAAGAATCTGCATTAATCTTGATATGCATGAAAATACACTAAATGCGCAATTTTCGGGCTTTCAGTACACGCATTTATATGGCTCGGAATCAATTTTAAATGAGACCATATGATTCTACACATCAATTTACATAAGAATCAGCATTAATCTTGATATGCATGAAAATGCACTAAATGCGCAAATTTCGGGCTTTTAGTACACTCATTTATATTGCTCAGAATAAATTTTAAATGTGACCAGATGATTCTACACATCAATCTACATAAGAATCAGCATTAATCTTGATATGCATGAAAATATACTAAATGCGCAGTTTTTGGACTTTCAGTACACTCATTTATATTGCTCAAAATCAATTTTAAATGAAACCATATGATTCTACACAGCAATTTACATAAGAATCAGCATTAATATTGATATGCATGAAAATACACTAAATGCGCAATTTCGGGCTTTCAGTACACTCATCTATATTTATCAGAATCAATTTTAATGAGACCATATGAATCTACACATCAATTTACATAAGAATCAGCATTAATCTTGATATGCATGAAAATGCACTAAATGCGCAAATTTCGGGCTTTTAGTACACGCATTTATATTGCTCAGAATAAATTTTAAATGTGACCATATGATTCTACACATCAATCTACATAAGAATCAGCATTAATCTTGATATGCATGAAAATATACTAAATGCGCAGTTTTTGGACTTTCAGTACACTCATTTATATTGCTCAAAATCAATTTTAAATGAAACCATATGATTCTACACAGCAATTTACATAAGAATCAGCATTAATCTTGATATGCATGAAAATACACTAAATGCGCAATTTCGGGCTTTCAGTACACTCATCTATATTTATCAGAATCAATTTTAATGAGACCATATGATTCTACACATCAATTTACATAAGAATCAGCATTAATCTTGATATGCATGAAAATACACTAAATGCGCAATTTTCTGGCTTTCAGCACACTCATTTATATTGCTCAGAATCAATTTTAAATGAGACCATATGATTCTACACACCAATTTACATAAGAATCAGCATTAACCTTGATATGTACGAAAATACACTAAATGCGCAAATTTCGGGCTTTCAGTACACTCATTTATATTGCTCAGAATAAATTTTAAATGTGACCATATGATTCTACACATCAATTTACATAAGAATCAGCATTAATCTTGATATGCATGAAAATACACTAAATGCGCAATTTTCGGGCTTTCAGTACACTCATTTATATTGCTCAGAATCTATTTTAAATGAGACCGTATGATTCTACACACCAATTTACATAAGAATCATCATTAACCTTGATATGCATGAAAATACACTAAATGCGCAATTTTCCGGCTTTCAGTACACTCATTTATATTGATCATAATCAATTTTAAATTAAACCATATAATTCTACACATCAATGTACATAAGAATCAGCATTAATCTTGATATGCATGAAAATACACTTAATGCGCAATTTTCGGTCTTTCAGTACAGTCATTTCTATTGCTCAGAATCAATTTTAAATGAGACCGTATGATTCTACACACCAATTTACATAAGAATCAGCATTAATCTTGATATGCATGAAAATACACTAAATGCGCAATTTTCGGGCTTTCAGTACACTCATTTATGTCGCTCGGAGTCAATTTTAAATGAGACCATATGATTCTACACATCAATTTACATAAGAATCAGCATTAATATTGATATGCATGAAAATACACTAAATGCGCAGTTTTTGGTATTTCAGTACACTCATTTATATTGCTCGGAATCAATTTTAAATGAGACCACATGATTCTACACATCAATTTACATAAGAATCAGCATTAATCTTGATATGCATGAAAATACACTAAATGCGCAAATTTCGGGCTTTCAGTACACTCATTTATATTGATCAGAACCAATTTTAAATGAGACCATATGATTCTACACATCAATTTACATAAGAATCAGCATTAACCTTGATATGCATGAAAATACACTAAATGCCCAATTTTCCGGCTTTCAGTACACTCATTTATATTGATCAGAATCAATTTTAAATGAAACCATATGATTCTACACATCAATTTACATAAGAATCTGCATTAATCTTGATATGCATGAAAATACACTAAATGCGCAATTTTCGGGCTTTCAGTACACGCATTTATATGGCTCGGAATCAATTTTAAATGAGACCATATGATTCTACACATCAATTTACATAAGAATCAGCATTAATCTTGATATGCATGAAAATGCACTAAATGCGCAAATTTCGGGCTTTTAGTACACTCATTTATATTGCTCAGAATAAATTTTAAATGTGACCATATGATTCTACACATCAATCTACATAAGAATCAGCATTAATCTTGATATGCATGAAAATATACTAAATGCGCAGTTTTTGGATTTCAGTACACTCATTTATATTGCTCAAAATCAATTTTAAATGAAACCATATGATTCTACACAGCAATTTACATAAGAATCAGCATTAATCTTGATATGCATGAAAATACACTAAATGCGCAATTTCGGGCTTTCAGTACACTCATCTATATTTATCAGAATCAATTTTAATGAGACCATATGATTCTACACATCAATTTACATAAGAATCAGCATTAATCTTGATATGCATGAAAATACACTAAATGCGCAATTTTCTGGCTTTCAGCACACTCATTTATATTGCTCAGAATCAATTTTAAATGAGACCATATGATTCTACACATCAATTTACATAAGAATCAGCATTAATCTTGATATGCATGAAAATACACTAAATGCGCAATTTTCGGGCTTTCAGTACACTCATTTATATTGCTCGGAATTAATTTTAAATGAGACCATATGATTCTACACATCAATTTACATAAGAATCAGCATTAATCTTGATATGCATGAAAATGCAGTAAATGCGCAAATTTCGGGCTTTCAGTACACTCATTTATATTGCTCAGAATAAATTTTAAATGTGACCATATGATTCTACACATCAATTTACATAAGAATCAGCATTAATCTTGATATGCATGAAAATATACTAAATGCGCAGTTTTTGGACTTTCAGTACACTCATTTATAGTGCTCAAAATCAATTTTAAATGAAACCATATGATTCTACACATCAATTTACATAAGAATCAGCATTAATCTTGATATGCATGAAAATACACTAAATGCGCAATTTCGGGCTTTCAGTACACTCATTTATATTGATCAGAATCAATTTTAATGAGACCATATGATTCTACACATCAATTTACATAAGAATCAGCATTAATCTTGATATGCATGAAAATACACTAAATGCGCAATTTTCGGGCTTTCAGAACACTCGTTTATATTGCTCAGAATCAATTTTAATTGAAACCATATTATTCTACACATTAATTTACATAAGAATCAGGAATTAATCTTGATATGCATGAAAATACACTAAATGCGCAGTTTTTGGTTTTTCAGTACACTCATTTATATTGATCAGAATCAATTTTAAATGAGACCATATGATTCTACACATCAATTTACATAAGAATCAGCATTAATCTTGATATGCATGAAAATACACTAATTGCGCAGTTTTTGGACTTTCAGTACACTCATTTATATTGATCAGAATCAATTTTAAATGAGACCATATGATTCTACACATCAATTTACATAAGAATCAGCATTAATCTTGATATGCATGAAAATACACTAAATGCGCAATTTTCGGGCTTTCAGCACACTCACTTATATTGCTCAGAATCAATTTTAAACGAAACCATATGATTCTACACATACATTTACATAAGAATCATCATTAATCTTGATATGCATGAAAATACAGTAAATGCTCAATTTTCCGGCTTTCAGTACACTCATTTATATTGCTCAGAATCAGTTTTAATTGAAACGATATGATTCTACTCATCAATTTACATAAGAATCAGCATTAATCTTGATATGCATGAAAATACACTAAATGCGCAATTTTCGGGCTTTCAGTACACTCATTTATATTGCTCAGAATCAATTTTAAATGAGACCGTATGATTCTACACATCAATTTACATGAGAATCCACATTAATCTTGATATGCATGAAAATACACTAAATGCGCAGTTTTTGGTCTTTCAGTACACTCATTTATATTGATCAGAATCAATTTTAAATGAGACCATATGATTCTACACATCAATTTATATAAGAATCAGCAATAATCTTGATATGCATGAAAATACACTAAATGCGCAATTTTCGGGCTTTCAGCACACTCATTTCTATTGCTCAGAATCAATTTAAAATGAGACCATTTAATTCTACACATCAATTTACATAAGAATCAGCATTAATCTTGATATGCATGAAAATACACTAAATGCGCAATTTTCGGGCTTTCAGTACACACATTTATGTCGCACGGAGTAAATTTTAAATGAGACCATATGATTCTACACATCAATTTACATAAGAATCAGCATTAATCTTGATATGCATGAAAATACACTAAATGCGCAATATTCGGGCTTTCAGCACACTCATTTATATTGATCATAATCAATTTTAAATGAGACCATATGATTCTACACATCAATTTACATAAGAATGAGCATTAATCTTGATATGCATGAAAATACACTAAATGCGCAATTTTCGGGCTTTCAGTACACTCATTTATATTTCTCAGAATCAATTTTAAATGAAACCATATGATTCTACATATCAATTTACATAAGAATCAGCATTAATCTTGATATGCATGAAAATACACTAAATGCGCAATTTTCGGGCTTTCAGTACACTTATTTATATTGCTCAGAATCTATTTTAAATGAGACCGTATGATTCTACACATCAATTTATATAAGTATCAGCATTAATCTTGATATGCATGAAAATACACTAAATGCGCAGTGTTTGGTCTTTCAGTACAGTCATTTATATTGCTCAGAATCAATTTTAATTGAAACCATATGATTCTACACATCAATTTACATAAGAATCAGCATTAATCTTGATATGCATGAAAATACACTAAATGCGCAATTTTCGGGCTTTCAGTACACTCATTTATATTGGTCAGAACCAATTTTAAATGAGACCATATGATTCTACACATCAATTTACATAAGAATCAGCATCAATCTTGATATGCATGAAAACACTAAATGCGCAGTTTTTGGTCTTTCAGTACACTCATTTATATTGATCAGAATTAATTTCAAATGAGACCATATGATTCTACACATCGATTTACATAAGAATCAGCATTAATCTTGATATGCATGAAAATACATTACGTGCACAATTTTCGGGCTTTCACTACACTCATTTATATTGCTCAGAATCAATTTTAAATGAGACCATATGATTCTACACATCAATTTACATAGGAATCAGCATTAATCTTGATATGCATGAAAATACACTAAATGCGCAATTTTCGGGCTTTCAGTACACTCATTTATATTGCTCAGAATCAATTTTTAATGAAACCATATGATTCTACATATCAATTTACATAAGAATCAGCATCAATCTTGATATGCATGAAAATACACTAAATGCGCAATTTTCGGGCTTTCAGTACACTCATTTATATTGCTCGGAATCAATTTTAAATGAGACCATATGATTCTACACATCAATTTACATAAGATTCAGCATTAATCTTGATATGCTTGAAAATACACTAAATGCGCAATTTTTGGTCTTTCAGTACAGTCATTTATATTGATCAGAATCAATTTTAAATGAGACCATATGATTCTACACACTAATTTACATTAGAATCAGTATTACTATTGATATGCATGGAAATACACTAAATGCTCAATTTTCGGGTTTTCAGTACACTCATTTATATTGCTCAGAATCAATTTTGAATGTGACCATATGATTCTACACATCAATTTACATAAGAATCAGCATTAATCTTGATATGCATGAAAGTACACTAAATGCGCAATTTTCGGGCTTTCAGTACACTCATTTATATTGCTCAGAATCAATTTTAAATGGAACCATATGAATCTACACATCAATTTACATAAGAATCAGCATTAATCTTGAGATGCATGAAAATACACTAAATGCCCAATATTCGGGCTTTCAGTACACTCATTTATATTGCTCAGAATCAAATTTAAATGAGACCGTATGATTCTACACATCAATTTACATAAGAATCAGCATTAAACTTGATATGCATGAATATGCACTAAATGCGCAGTTTTTGGTCTTTCAGTACACTCATTTATATTGATCAGAATTAATTTCAAATGAGACCATAGGATTCTACACACCAATTTACACAAGAATCAGCATTACTCATTATATGCATGAAAATACACGAACTGCGCCATATTTGGGTTTTCAGTACACTCATTTATATTGCTCAGAATCAATTTTAAATTAGACAATATGATTCTACACATCAATTTTCATAAGAATCAGTATTACTCTTGATATGCATGGAAATACACTAAATGCGCAATTATCGGGCTTTCAGTACACTCATTTATATTGCCCAGAATCAATTTTAAATGAGACCATATTATTCTACACATCAATTTACATAAGAATCAGCATTAATCTTGAGATGCATGAAAATACACTAAATGCCCAATATTCGGGCTTTCAGTACACTCATTTATATTGCTCAGAATCAATTTTAAATGAGACCGTATGATTCTACACATCAATTTACATAAGAATCAGCATTAATCTTGATATGCATGGAAATACACTAAATGCGCAATTTTCGGGCTTTCAGTACACTCATTTATATTGCCCAGAATCAATTTTAAATGAGACCATATGATTCTACACCTCAATTTACATAAGAATCAGCATTAATCTTGATATGCATGAAAATACACAAAATGCGCAGTTTTTGGTCTTTCAGTACACTCATTTATATTGCTCAGAATCAATTTTAAATGAGTCCGTATGATTCTATACATCAATTTACATAGGAATCAGCATTAATCTTGATATGCATGAAAATACAATAAATGCGCAGTTTTTGGTGTTCAGTACACACATTTATATTGCTCAGAATCAATTTTAAATGAAACCATATGATTCTACACATCAATTTACATAAGAATCAGCATTAATCTTGATATGCTTGAAAATACACTAAATGCGCAATTTTCGGGCGTTCAGTACACTCATTTATATTGCTCAGAATCAATTATAAATCAGACCATATGATTCTACACATCAATTTATATGAGAATCAGCATTAATCTTGATATGCATGAAAATACACTAAATGCGCCATATTTGGGCTTTCAGTACCCTCATTTATATTGCTCAGAATCAATTTTAAATGAGACCATATGATTCTACACATCAATTTACCTAAGAATCAGCATTAATCTTGATATGCATGAAAATACACTAAATGCGCAGTTTTCGTGTTTTCAGTACACTCATTTATATTGCTCAGAATTAATTTTAAATGAGACCATATGATTCTACACATCAATTTACATAAGAATCAGCATTAATCTTGATATGCATGAAAATACACTAAATGTGCCATATTTGGGCTTTCGGTACATTCATTTAAATTGCTCAGTATCACATTTAAATGAGACCATATGATTCTACACATCAATTTACATAAGAATCAGCATTAATCTTGATATGCATGAAAATACACTAAATGCGCAGTTTTTGGTCTTTCAGTACACTCATTTATATTGCTCAGAATCAATTTTAAATGAGTCCGTATGATTCTATACATCAATTTACATAGGAATCAGCATTAATCTTGATATGCATGAAAATACACTAAATGCGCAGTTTTTGGTCTTTCAGTACACACATTTATATTGCTCAGAATCAATTTTAAATGAGACCATATGATTCTACACATCAATTTACATAAGAATCAGCATTAATCTTGATATGCTTGAAAATACATTAATGCGCAATTTTCGGGCGTTCTGTACACTCATTTATATTGCTCAGAATCAATTATAAATCAGACCATATGATTCTACACATCAATTTACATAAGAATCAGCATTAATCTTGATATGCATGAAAATACACTAAATGGGCAATTTTCGGGCTTTCAGTACACTCATTTATATTGCTCAGAAGCAATTTTAAATGAGACCATATTATTCTACACATCAATTTACATAAGAATCAGCATTAATCTTGATATGCATGAAAATACACTAAATGCGCAGTTTTTGGTCTTTCAGTACACTCATTTATATTGCTCAGAATCAATTTTAAATGAGTCCGTATGATTCTATACATCAATTTACATAGGAATCAGCATTAATCTTGATATGCATGAAAATACAATAAATGCGCAGTTTTTGGTGTTCAGTACACACATTTATATTGCTCAGAATCAATTTTAAATGAGACCATATGATTCTACACATCAATTTACATAAGAATAAGCATTAATCTTGATATGCTTGAAAATACACTAAATGCGCAATTTTCGGGCGTTCAGTACACTCATTTATATTGCTCAGAATCAATTATAAATCAGACCATATGATTCTACACATCAATTTACATAAGAATCAGCATTAATCTTGATATGCATGAAAATACACTAAATGGGCAATTTTCGGTCTTTCAGTACACTCATTTATATTGCTCAGAAGCAATTTTAAATGAGACCATATTATTCTACACATCAATTTACATAAGAATCAGCCTTAATCTTGATATGCATGAAAATACACTAAATGCGCAGTTTTCGGGCTTTCAGTACACTCATTTATATTGCTCAGAATTAATTTTAAATGAGACCATATGATTCTACACATCAATTTACATAAGAATCAGCATTAATCTTGATATGCATGAAAATACACTAAATGGGCAATTTTCGGGCTTTCAGTACACTCATTTATATTGCTCAGAAGCAATTTTAAATGAGACCATATTATTCTACACATCAATTTACAAAGGAATCAGCATTAATCTTGATATGCATGAAAATACACTAAATGCGCAGTTTTTGGTCTTTCAGTACACTCATTTATATTGCTCAGAATCAATTTTAAATGTGTCCGTATGATTCTATACATCAATTTACATAGGAATCAGCATTAATCTTGATATGCATGAAAATACAATAAATGCGCAGTTTTTGGTGTTCAGTACACACATTTATATTGCTCAGAATCAATTTTAAATGAGACCATATGATTCTACACATCAATTTACATAAGAATCAGCATTAATCTTGATATGCTTGAAAATACACTAAATGCGCAATTTTCGGGCGTTCAGTACACTCATTTATATTGCTCAGAATCAATTACAAATCAGACCATATGATTCTACACATCAATTTACATAAGAATCAGCATTAATCTTGATATGGATGAAAATACACTAAATGCGTAATTTTCGGGCTTTCATTACACGCATTTATATTGCTCAGAATCAATTTTAAATGAGATTATATGATTCTACACATCAATTTATATGAGAATCAGCATTAATCTTGATATGCATGAAAATACACTAAATGCGCCATATTTGGGCTTTCAGTACCCTCATTTATATAGCTCAGAATCAATTGAAATGAGACCATATGATTCTACACATCAATTTACATAAGAATCAGCATTAATCTTGATATGCATGAAAATACACTAAATGCGCAGTTTTCGGGCTTTCAGTACACTCATTTATATTGCTCAGAATTAATTTTAAATGAGACCATATGATTCTACACATCAATTTACATAAGAATCAGCATTAATCTTGATATGCATGAAAATACACTAAATGCGCAATTTTCGGGCTTTCAGTACACTCATTTATATTGCTCAGAAGCAATTTTAAATGAATCCGTATGATTCTATACATCAATTTACATAGGAATCAGCATTAATCTTGATATGCATGAAAATACAATAAATGCGCAGTTTTTGGTGTTCAGTACACACATTTATATTGCTCAGAATTAATTTTAAATGAGACCATATGATTCTACACATCAATTTACATAAGAATCAGCATTAATCTTGATATGCTTGAAAATACACTAAATGCGCCATATTTGGGCTTTCAGTACCCTCATTTATATTGCTCAGAATCAATTGAAATGAGACCATATGATTCTACACATCAATTTACATAAGAATCAGCATTAATCTTGATATGCATGAAAATGCACTAAATGCGCAAATTTCGGGCTTTCAGTACACTCATTTATATTGCTCAGAATTAATTTTAAATGAGACCATATGATTCTACACATCAATTTACATCAGAATCAGCATTAATCTTGATATGCATGAAAATACACTAAATGCGCAGTTTTTGGTCTTTCAGTACACTCATTTATATTGCTCAGAATCAATTTTAAATGAGTCCGTATGATTCTATACATCAATTTACATAGGAATCAGCATTAATCTTGATATGCATGAAAATACAATAAATGCGCAGTTTTTGGTGTTCAGTACACACATTTATTTTGCTCAGAATCAATTTTAAATGAGACCATATGATTCTACACATCAATTTACATAAGAATCAGCATTAATCTTGATATGCTTGAAAATACACTAAATGCGCAATTTTCGGGCGTTCAGTACACTCATTTATATTGCTCAGAATCAATTACAAATCAGACCGTATGATTCTACACATCAATTTACATAAGAATCAGCATTAATCTTGATATGCATGAAAATACACTGAATGCGCAATTTTCGGGCTTTCATTACACTCATTTATATTGCTCAGAATCAATTTTAAATGAGACCATATGATTCTACACATCAATTTACATAAGAATCAGCATTAATCTTGATATGCATGAAAATACACTAAATGCGCAGTTTTTGGTCTTTCAGTACACTCATGTATATTGCTCAGAATTAATTTTAAAAGAAACCATATGATTCTACACATCAATTTACATAAGAATCAGCATTAATCTTGATATGCATGAAAATACACTAAATGCGCCATATTTGGGCTTTCAGTACACTCATTTAAATTGCTCAGTATCAAATTTAAATGAGTCCATATGATTCTACACATCAATTTACATAAGAATCAGCATTAATATTGATATGCATGAAAATACTCTAAATGCGCAGTTTTTGGACTTTCAGTACACTCATTTATATTACTCAGAATTAATTTCAAATGAGACCTTATGATTCTACACATCAATTTACACAAGAATCAGCATTAATCTTGATATGCATGAAATACACTAAATGCGCAATTTTCGGGCTTTTAGTACACTCATTTATATTGCTCAGAATCAATTATATATCAGACCATATGATTCTACACATCAATTTACATAAGAATCAGCATTAAACTTGATATGCATTAAAATACACTAAATGCGCAATTTTTGGGCTTTCAGTACACTCATTTATATTGATCAGAATCAATTTTAAATGAAACCATATGATTCTACACATCAATTTACATAAGAATCAGCATTAATCTTGATATGCATGAAAATACACGAAATGCGCAATTTTCGGGCTTTCAGTACACTCATTTATATTGCTCAGAATCAATTTTAATTGAGACCGTATGATTCTACACATCAATTTACATAACAATCAGCATTAATCTTGATATGCATGAAAATACACGAAATGCGCAATTTTCGGGCTTTCAGTACACTCATTTATATTGCTCAGAATCAATTTTAATTGAGACCGTATGATTCTACACATCAATTTACATAACAATCAGCATTAATCTTGATATGCATGAAAATACACTAAATGCGCAGTTTTTCGTCTTTCAGTACACTCATTTATATTGCTCAGAATCAATTTTAAATGAGACCATATGATTCTACACATCAATTTACATTAGAATCAGTACTAATCTTGATATGCATGAAAATACACTAAATGCGCAATTGTCGGGCTGTCAGTACACTCATTTATATTGCTCAGAATCAATATTAAATGAGACCATATGATTCTACACATCAATTTACATAAGAATCAGCATTAATCTTGATATGCATGAAAATACACTAAATGCGCAATTTTCGGGCTTTCATCACACTCATTTGTATTGCTCAGAATCAATTTCAAATGAGACCATATGATTCTACACATCAATTTACATAAGAATCAGCATTAATCTTGATATACATGAAAATACACTAAATGCGCAATTTTCGGTCTTTCAGTACACTCATTTATATTGCTCAAAATCAATTTTAAATGAAACCATATGATTCTACACATCAATTTACATAAAAATCAGCACTAATCTTGATATGCATGAAAATACACTAAATGCGCAATTTTCGGGCTTTCAGTACATTCATTTATGTTGCTCAGAATCAATTTTAAATGAGTCCGTATGATTCTACACATCAATTTACATAAGAATCAGCATTAATCTTGATATGCATGAAAATACACTAAATGCGCAGTTTTTGGTCTTTCAGTACACTCATTTATATTGCTCAGAATTGATTTCAAATGAGACTATATGAATCTACACATCAATTTACACAAGAATCAGCATTAATCTTGATATGCATGAAAATACACTAAATGCGCAATTTCCGGGCTTTCAGTACATTCATTTATATTGCTTAGAATCAATTTTAAATGAGACCATATGATTCTACACATCAATTTACATAAGAATCAGCATTAATCTTGATATGCATGAAAATACATTAATAGGCTAATTTCTTGCTTTCAGTACACTCATTTATATTGCTCAGAATCAATTTTAAATGAGACCATATTATTGTACACATCAATTTACATAAGAATCAGCATTAATCTTGATATGCATTAAAATACACTAAATGCGCAATTTTCGGGCTTTCAGTACACTCATTTTTATTGCTCAGAATCAATCTTAACTGAAACCATATGATTCTACACATCAATTTACATAAGAATCAGCATTAATCTTGATATGCATGAAAATACACTAAATGCGCAATTTTCGGGCTTTCAGTACACTCATTTATATTGCTCAGAATCAATTTTAAATGAAACCATATTCTTCTACACATCAATCTACATAAGAATCAGCATTAATCTTGATATGCATGAAAATACACTAAATGCGATATTTTCGGGCTTTCAGTACACTCATTTATATTGTCCAGAATCAATTTTAAATGAGACCGTATTATTCTACACATCAATTTACATAAGAATCAGCATTAATCTTGATATGCATGAAAATACACTAAATGCGCAATTTTCGGGCTTTCAGTACACTCATTGATGTCGCTCGGAGTCAATTTTAAATGAGACCATATGATTCTACACATCAATTTACATAAGAATCAGCATTAATCTTGATATGGAGGAAATACACTAAATGCGCAATTTTCCGGCTTTCAGTACACTCATTTTAATTGCTCAGAATCAATAATAAATGAGACCATATGATTCTACACATCAATTTACATAAGAATCAGCATTAATCTTGATATGCATGAAAATACACTAAATGCGCAATTTTCGGGCTTTCAGTACACTCATTTATATTGCTCAGAATCAATTTTAATTGAAACCATATGATTCTACACATCAATTTACATAAGAATCAGCATTAATCTTGATAGGCATGAAAATACACTAAATGCGCAATTTTCGGGCTTTCAGTACACTCATTTATATTGCTCAGAATCAATTTTAAATGAGACCGTATGATTCTACACATCAATTTACATAAGAATCAGCATTAATATTGATATGCATGAAAATACACTAAATGCGCAATTTTCGGGCTTTCATCACATTCATTTCTATTGCTCGGAGTCAATTTTAAATGAGACCATATGATTCTACACATCAATCTACATAAGAATCAGCATTAATCTTGATATGCATGAAAATACACTAAATGCGCAGTTTGTGGTCATTCAGTACACTCATTTATATTGATCAGAATCAATTTTAAATGAGACCATATAATTCTACACATCAATTTACATAAGAATCAGCATTAATCTTGATATGCATGAAAATACACAAAATGCGCAATTTTCGGGCTTTCAGTATACTCATTTATATTGCTCAGAATCAATTTTAAATGAGACATTATGATTCTACACATCAATTTACATAAGAATCAGCATTAATCTTGATATGCATGAAAATACAATAATTGCGCAATTTTCGGGCTTTCAGTACACTCATTTATATTGCTCAGAACCAATTTTAAATGAGACCGTATGATTCCACACATTAATTTACATAAGAATCAGCATTAATCTTGATATGCATGAAAATACACTAAATGCGCAGTTTTGGTCTTTCAGTACACTCATTTATATTGATCAGAATCAATTTTAAATGAGACCATATGATTCTACACATCAATTTACATAAGAATCAGCATTAATCTTGATATGCATGAAAATACACTAAATGCGCAATTTTCGGGCTTTCAGTACACTCATTTATATTGCTCGGAATCAATTTGAATTGAGACCATATGATTCTACACATCAATTTACATAAGAATCAGCATTAATCTTGATATGCATGAAAATACACTAAATGCGCAAATTTCGGGCTTTCAGTACACTCATTTATATTGCTCAGAATCAATTTTAAATGTAACCATATGATTCTACACATCAATTTACATAAGAATCAGCATTAATCTTGATATGCATGAAAATACACTAAATGCGCAATTTTCGGGCTTTCAGCACACTCATTTTTATTGATCAGAATCAATTTTAAATGAGACCATATGAATCTACACATAAATTTACATAAGAATCAGCATTAATCTTGATATGCATGAAAATACACTAAATGCGCAATTTTCGGGCTTTCAGTACACTCATTTATATTGCTCGGAATCAATTTGAATTGAGACCATATGATTCTACACAACAATTTACATAAGAATCAGCATTAATCTTGATATGCATGAAAATACACTAAATGCGCAAATTTCGGGCTTTCAGTACACTCATTTATATTGATCAGAAACAATTTTAAATGAAACCATATGATTCTACACATCAATTTACATAAGAATCAGCATTAATCTTGATATGCATGAAAATGCACTAAATGCGCAATTTTCGTGCTTTCAGCACACTCATTTATATTGCTCCGAATCAATTTTAAATGAGACGATATGAATCTACAAATAAATTTACATAAGAATCAGCATTAATCTTGATATGCATGAAAATGCACTAAATGCGAAATTTTCGGGCTTTCAGCACACTCATTTATATTGCTCAGAATCTTGATATGCATGAAAATACACTAAATGCGCAATTTTAGGGCTTTCAGTACAATCTTTTATATTGCTCAGAATCAATTTTAAATGAAACCATATGATTCTACACATCAATTTAGATAAGAATCAGCATTAATCTTGATATGCATGAAAATACACTAAATGCGCAGTTTCTGTCTTTCAGTACATTCATTTATATTGCTTAGAATCAATATTAAATGAGACATATGATTCTACACATCAATTTACATAAGAATCAGCATTAATCTTGATATGCATGAAAATGCACTAAATGCGCAATTTTCGGGCTTTCAGCACACTCATTTATATTGCTCCGAATCAATTTTAAATGAGACCCTATGAATCTACACATCAATTTACATAAGAATCAGCATTAATCTTGATATGCATGAAAATACACTAAATGCCCAATTTTCTGGCTTTCAGTACACTCATTCATATTGCTCAGAATCAATTTTAAATGAAACCATATGATTATACACATCAATTTACATAAGAATCAGCATTAATCTTGATATGCATGAAAATACACTAAATGCGCAATTTTCGGACTTTCAGTACACTCATTTATATTGCTCAGAATCAATTTTGAATGAGACCGTATGATTCTACACATCAATTTACATAAGAATCAGCATTAATCTTGATATGCATGAAAATACACTAAATGCGCAATTTTCTTGCTTTCAGTACACTCATTTATATTGCTCATAATAAATTTTAAATGAGACCGTATGATTCTACACATCAATTTACATAAGAATCATCATTAATCTTGATATGCATGAAAATACACTCAATGCGCAGTTTTTGGTCATTCAGTACACTCATTTATATTGATCAGAATCAATTGTAAATGAGACCATATAATTCTACACACCAATTTACATAAGAATCAGCATTAATCTTGATATGCATGAAAATACACTAAATGCACAATTTTCGGGCTTTCAGTATACTCATTTATATTGCTCAGAATCAATTTTAAATGAAACCATATGATTCTACACATCAATTTACATAAGAATCAGAATTAATCTAGATATGCATGAAAATACACTAAATGCGCAGATTTTGGTCTTTCAGTACACTCATTTATATTGAACAGAATCAATTTTAAATGAGACCATATGATTCTACACATCAATTTACATAAGAATCAGCATTAATCTTGATATGCATGAAAATACACTAAATGCGCAATATTCGGGCTTTCAGCACACTCATTTATATTGATCATAATCAATTTTAAATGAGACCATATGAATCTACAAATAAATTTACATAAGAATCAGCATTAATCTTGATATGCATGGAAATGCACTAAATGCGCAATTTTCGGGCTTTCAGCACACTCATTTATATTGCTCAGAATCAATTTTAAATGAGACCATATGAATCTACACATAAATTTACATAAGAATCAGCATTAATCTTGATATGCATGAAAATACACTAAATGCCCAATTTTCGGGCATTCAGTACACTCATTCATATTGCTCAGAATCAATTTTAAATGAGACCATATGATTCTACACATCAATTTACATAAGAGTCAGCATCAATCTTGATATGCATGAAAATACAATAATTACGCAATTTTCGGGCTTACAGTACACTCATTTATATTGTTCAGAATCAATTTTAAATGAAACCATATGATTCTAAACATCAATTTACATAAGAATCAGCATTAATCTTGATATGCATGAAAATACATTAAATGCGCAATTTTCGGGCTTGCAGTACACTCATTTATATTGCTCAGAATCAATTTTAAATGAGACCGCCGTATGATTCTACACATCAATTTACATAAGAATCAGCATTAATCTAGATATGCATGAAAATACACTAAATGCGCAGTTTTTGGTCGTTCAGTACACTCATTTATATTGATCAGAATCAATTTTAAATGAGACCATATGACTCTACACATCAATTTACATAAGAATCAGCATTAATCTTGATATGCATGAAAATACACTAAATGCGCAATTTTCGGGCTTTCAGTACACTCATTTATATTGCTCAGAATCAATTTTAAATGAGACCATATGAATCTACAAATAAATTTACATAAGAATCAGCATTAATCTTGATATGCATGAAAATGCACTAAATGCGCAATTTTCGGGCTTTCAGCACACTCATTTATATTGCTCAGAATCAATTTTAAATGAGACCATATGAATCTACACATAAATTTACATACGAATCAGCATTAATCTTGATATGCATGAAAATACACTAAATGCGCAATTTTCGGGCTTTCAGTACACTCATTCATATTGCTCAGAATCAATTTTAAATGAGACCATATGATTCTACACATCAATTTACATAAGAATCAGCATTAATCTTGATATGCATGAAAATACATTAAATGCGCAATTTTCGGGCATTAAGTACACTCATTTATATTGATCAGAATCAATTTTAAATGAGACCGTATGATTCTACACATCAATTTACATAAGAATCAGCATTAATCTTGATGTGCATGAAAATACAATAAATGCGCAGTTTTTGGTCTTTCAGTACACTCATTTATATTGATCAGAATCAATTTTAAATGAGACCATATGATTCTACACATCAATTTACATAAAAATCTGCATTAATCTTGATATGCATGAAAATACACTAAATGCGCAATTTTCGGGCTTTCAGTACACTCATTTATATTGATCAGAATCAATTTTAAATGAAACCATATGACTCTACACATCAATTTACATAAGAGTCAGCATTAATCTTGATATGCATGAAAATACATTAATGCACAATTTTAGGGCTTTCAGTACACTCATTTATATTGCTCAGAATCAATTTTAAATGAAACCATATGATTCAACACATCAATTTACATAAGAATCTGCATTAATCTTGATATGCATGAAAATACACTAAATGCGCAGTTTCTGTTTTTCAGTACATTCATTTATATTGCTTAGAATCAATATTAAATGAGAACATATGATTCTACACATCAATTTACATAAGAATCAGCATTAATCTTGATATGCATGAAAATGCACTAAATGCGCAATTTTCGGGCTTTCAGCACACTCATTTATATTGCTCCGAATCAATTTTAAATGAGACCCTATGAATCTACACATCAATTTACATAAGAATCAGCATTAATCTTGATATGCATGAAAATACACTAAATGCGCAATTTTCGGGCTTTCAGTACACTCATTCATATTGCTCAGAATCAATTTTAAATGAAACCATATGATTATACACATCAATTTACATAAGAAGCAGCATTAATCTTGATATGCATGAAAATACACTAAATGCGCAATTTTCGGACTTTCAGTACACTCATTTATATTGCTCAGAATCAATTTTGAATGAGACCGTATGATTCTACACATCAATTTACATAAGAATCAGCATTAATCTTGATATGCATGAAAATACACTAAATGCGCAATTTTCTTGCTTTCAGTACACTCATTTATATTGCTCATAATCAATTTTAAATGAGACCGTATGATTCTACACATCAATTTACATAAGAATCATCATTAATCTTGATATGCATGAAAATACACTCAATGCGCAGTTTTTGGTCATTCAGTACACTCATTTATATTGATCAGAATCAATTGTAAATGAGACCATATAATTCTACACACCAATTTACATAAGAATCAGCATTAATCTTGATATGCATGAAAATACACTAAATGCACAATTTTCGGGCTTTCAGTATACTCATTTATATTGCTCAGAATCAATTTTAAATGAAACCATATGATTCTACACATCAATTTACATAAGAATCAGAATTAATCTAGATATGCATGAAAATACACTAAATGCGCAGATTTTGGTCTTTCAGTACACTCATTTATATTGAACAGAATCAATTTTAAATGAGACCATATGATTCTACACATCAATTTACATAAGAATCAGCATTAATCTTGATATGCATGAAAATACACTAAATGCGCAATATTCGGGCTTTCAGCACACTCATTTATATTGATCATAATCAATTTTAAATGAGACCATATGAATCTACAAATAAATTTACATAAGAATCAGCATTAATCTTGATATGCATGGAAATGCACTAAATGCGCAATTTTCGGGATTTCAGCACACTCATTTATATTGCTCAGAATCAATTTTAAATGAGACCATATGAATCTACACATAAATTTACATAAGAATCAGCATTAATCTTGATATGCATGAAAATACACTAAATGCCCAATTTTCGGGCATTCAGTACACTCATTCATATTGCTCAGAATCAATTTTAAATGAGACCATATGATTCTACACATCAATTTACATAAGAGTCATCATCAATCTTGATATGCATGAAAATACAATAATTACGCAATTTTCGGGCTTACAGTACACTCATTTATATTGTTCAGAATCAATTTTAAATGAAACCATATGATTCTAAACATCAATTTACATAAGAATCAGCATTAATCTTGATATGCATGAAAATACATTAAATGCGCAATTTTCGGGCTTGCAGTACACTCATTTATATTGCTCAGAATCAAGTTTAAATGAGACCGCCGTATGATTCTACACATCAATTTACATAAGAATCAGCATTAATCTTGATATGCATGAAAATACACTAAATGCGCAGTTTTTGGTCTTTCAGTACACTCATTTATATTGATCAGAATCAATTTTAAATGAGACCATATGACTCTACACATCAATTTACATAAGAGTCAGCATTAATCTTGATATGCATGAAAATACACTAAATGCGCAATTTTCGGGCTTTCATTACACTCATTTATATTGCTCAGAATCAATTTTAAATGAAACCATATGACGCTACACATCAATTTACATAAGAATCAGCATTAATCTTTATATGCATGAAAATACACTAAATGCGCAATTTTCGGGCTTTCAGTAAACTCATTTATATCGCTCAGAATCAATTTTAAATGAAACCATATGATTATACACATCAATTTACATAAGAATCAGCATTAATCTTGATATGCATGAAAATACACTAAATGCGCAATTTTCGGGCTTTCAGTACACTCATTTATATTGCTCAGAATCAATTTTAAATGAGACCATATGAATCTACAAATAAATTTACATAAGAATCAGCATTAATCTTGATATGCATGAAAATGCACTAAATGCGCAATTTTCGGGCTTTCAGCACACTCATTTATATTGCTCAGAATCAATTTTAAATGAGACCATATGAATCTACACATAAATTTACATACGAATCAGCATTAATCTTGATATGCATGAAAATACACTAAATGCGCAATTTTCGGGCTTTCAGTACACTCATTCATATTGCTCAGAATCAATTTTAAATGAGACCATATGATTCTACACATCAATTTACATAAGAATCAGCATTAATCTTGATATGCATGAAAATACATTAAATGCGCAATTTTCGGGCTTTAAGTACACTCATTTATATTGATCAGAATCAATTTTAAATGAGACCGTATGATTCTACACATCAATTTACATAAGAATCAGCATTAATCTTGATGTGCATGAAAATACAATAAATGCGCAGTTTTTGGTCTTTCAGTACACTCATTTATATTGATCAGAATCAATTTTAAATGAGACCATATGATTCTACACATCAATTTACATAAAAATCTGCATTAATCTTGATATGCATGAAAATACACTAAATGCGCAATTTTCGGGCTTTCAGTACACTCATTTATATTGATCAGAATCAATTTTAAATGAAACCATATGACTCTACACATCAATTTACATAAGAGTCAGCATTAATCTTGATATGCATGAAAATACATTAATGCACAATTTTAGGGCTTTCAGTACACTCATTTATATTGCTCAGAATCAATTTTAAATGAAACCATATGATTCAACACATCAATTTACATAAGAATCTGCATTAATCTTGATATGCATGAAAATACACTAAATGCGCAGTTTCTGTTTTTCAGTACATTCATTTATATTGCTTAGAATCAATATTAAATGAGAACATATGATTCTACACATCAATTTACATAAGAATCAGCATTAATCTTTATATGCATGAAAATACACTAAATGCGCAATTTTCGGGCTTTCAGTACACTCATTTATATCGCTCAGAATCAATTTTAAATGAGACCATATGATTGTACACATCAATTTACATAAGAATCAGCATTAATTTTAATAGGCATGAAAATACATTAATGCGCAATTTTCGGGCTTTCAGTTCACACATTTATATTGCTCAGAATCAATTTTAAATGAGATTATATGATTCTACACATCAATTTACATAAGAATCTGCATTAATCTTGATATGCATGAAAATACACTAAATGCGCAATTTTCGGGCTTTCATTACACTCATTTATATTGCTCAGAATCAATTTTAAATGAAACCATATGACGCTACACATCAATTTACATAAGAATCAGCATTAATCTTTATATGCATGAAAATACATTAATGCGCAATTTTCGGGCTTTCAGTAAACTCATTTATATCGCTCAGAATCAATTTTAAATGAAACCATATGATTATACACATCAATTTACATAAGAATCAGCATTAATCTTGATATGCATGAAAATACACTAAATGCGCAATTTTCGGGCTTTCAGTACACTCATTTATATTGCTCAGAATCAATTTTAAATGAGACCATATGTATCTACAAATAAATTTACATAAGAATCAGCATTAATCTTGATATGCATGAAAATGCACTAAATGCGCAATTTTCGGGCTTTCAGCACACTCATTTATATTGCTCAGAATCAATTTTAAATGAGACCATATGAATCTACACATAAATTTACATAAGAATCAGCATTAATCTTGATATGCATGAAAATACACTAAATGCGCAATTTTCGGGCTTTCAGTACACTCATTCATATTGCTCAGAATCAATTTTAAATGAGACCATATGATTCTACACATCAATTTACATAAGAATCAGCTTTAATCTTGATATGCATGAAAATACATTAAATGCGCAATTTTCGGGCTTTCAGTACACTCATTTATATTGATCAGAATCAATTTGAAATGAGACCGTATGATTCTACACATCAATTTACATAAGAATCAGCATTAATCTTGATGTGCATGAAAATACAATAAATGCGCAGTTTTTGGTCTTTCAGTACACTCATTTATATTGATCAGAATCAATTTTAAATGAGACCATATGATTCTACACATCAATTTACATAAGAATCTGCATTAATCTTGATATGCATGAAAATACACTAAATGCGCAATTTTCGGGCTTTCAGTACACTCATTTATATTGATCAGAATCAATTTTAAATGAAACCATATG
Source organism: Ascarosepion bandense (assembly GCA_037127315.1). NCBI lineage: Eukaryota > Metazoa > Mollusca > Cephalopoda > Sepiida > Sepiidae > Ascarosepion > Ascarosepion bandense. The sequence goes on along the minus strand of JBBBDQ010025116.1, from coordinate 10,683 downwards.
ACTCTACACATCAATTTACATAAGAGTCAGCATTAATCTTGATATGCATGAAAATACATTAATGCACAATTTTAGGGCTTTCAGTACACTCATTTATATTGCTCAGAATCAATGTTAAATGAAACCATATGATTCAACACATCAATTTACATAAGAATCAGCATTAATCTTGATATGCATGAAAATACACTAAATGCGCAGTTTCTGTTTTTCAGTACATTCATTTATATTGCTTAGAATCAATATTAAATGAGAACATATGATTCTACACATCAATTTACATAAGAATCAGCATTAATCTTTATATGCATGAAAATACACTAAATGCGCAATTTTCGGGCTTTCAGTACACTCATTTATATCGCTCAGAATCAATTTTAAATGAGACCATATGATTGTACACATCAATTTACATAAGAATCAGCATTAATTTTAATAGGCATGAAAATACATTAATGCGCAATTTTCGGGCTTTCAGTACACACATTTATATTGCTCAGAATCAATTTTAAATGAGATTATATGATTCTTCACAACAATTTACATAAGAATCAGCATTAATCTTGATATGCATGAAAATGCACTAAATGCGCAATTTTCGGGCTTTCAGCACACTCATTTATATTGCTCCGAATCAATTTTAAATGAGACCATATGAATCTACACATAAATTTACATAAGTATCAGCATTAATCTTGATATGCATGAAAATACACTAAATGCGCAATTTTCGGGCTTTCAGTACACTCATTCATATTGCTCAGAATCAATTTTAAATGAAACCATATGAATATACACATCAATTTACATAAGAATCAGCATTAATCTAGATATGCATGAAAATAAACTAAATGCGCAATTTTCGGGCTTTCAGTACACTCATTTATATTGCTTAGAATCAATTTTGAATGAGACCGTATGATTCTACACATCAATTTACATAAGAATCAGCATTAATCTTGATATGCATGAAAATACACTAAATGCGCAATTTTCTTGCTTTCAGTACACTCATTTATATTGCTCAGAATCAATTTTAAATGAGACCGTATGATTCTACACATCAATTTACATAAGAATCATCATTAATCTTGATATGCATGAAAATACACTCAATGCGCAGTTTTTGGTCATTCAGTACACTCATTTATATTGATCAGAATCCATTTTAAATGAGACCATATAATTCTACACACCAATTTACATAAGAATCAGCATTAATCTTGATATGCATGAAAATACACTAAATGCACAATTTTCGGGCTTTCAGTATACTCATTTATATTGCTCAGAATCAATTTTAAATGAAACCATATGATTCTACACATCAATTTACATAAGAATCAGCATTAATCTTGATATGCATGAAAATACACTAAATGCGCAGATTTTGGTCTTTCAGTACACTCATTTATATTGAACAGAATCAATTTTAAATGAGACCATATGATTCTACACATCAATTTACATAAGAATCAGCATTAATCTTGATATGCATGAAAATACACTAAATGCGCTATATTCGGGCTTTCAGCACACTCATTTATATTGATCATAATCAATTTTAAATGAGACCATATGATTCTACACATCAATTTACATAAGAATCAGCATTAATCTTGATATGCATGAAAATACACTAAATGCGCAATTTTCTGGCTTTCAGTACACTCATTTATATTGCTCAGAATCAATTTTAAACGAAACCATATGATTCTACACATACATTTACATAAGAATCAGCATTAATCTTGATATGCATGAAAATACACTAAATGCGCAATTTTCCGGCTTTCAGTACACTCATTTATATTGCTCAGAATCAATATTAAATGAGACCATATGATTCTACACATCAATTTACATAAGAATCAGCATTAATCTTGATATGCATGAAAATACACTAAATGCGCAATTTTCGGGCTTTCAGTACACTCATTTATATTGCTCAGAATCAATTTTAATTGAAACCATATTATTCTACACATCAATTTACATAAGAATCAGCATTAATCTTGATATGCATGAAAATACACTAAATGCGCAATTTTCGGGCGTACAGTACACTCATTTATATTGCTCAGGATCAATTTTAAATGAGACCATATGATTCTACACATCAATTTACATAAGAATCATCATTAATCTTGATATGCATGAAAATACACTAAATGCGCAATTTTCGGGCTTTCAGTACACTCATTGATATTGCTCAGAATCAATTTTAAATGAAACCATATGATTCTACACATACATTTACATAAGAATCAGCATTAATCTTGATATGCATGAAAATACACTAAATGCGCAATTTTCCGGCTTTCAGTACACTCATTTATATTGCTCAGAATCAATTTTAATTGAAACCAAATGATTCTTCACATCAATTTACATAAGAATCAGCATTAATCTTGATATGCATGAAAATACACTAAATGCGCAATTTTCCAGCTTTCAGCACACTCATTTATATTGCTCAGAATCAATTTTAAATGAGACCATATGATTCTACACATCAATTTACATAAGAATCAGCATTAATCTTGATATGCATGAAAATACACTAAATGCGCAATTTTCGGGCTTTCATTACACTCATTTATATTGCTCAGAACCAATTTTAAACGAAACCATATGCTTCTACACATCCATTTACATAAGAATCAGCATTCATCTTGATATGCATGAAAATACACTAAATGCGTAATTTTCGTGCTTTCAGTACACTCATTTATATTGCTCAGAATCAATTTTAAATGAAACCATATGATTCTTCACATCAATTTACATAAGAATCAGCATTAATCTTGATATGCATGAAAATGCACTAAATGCGCAATTTTCGGGCTTTCAGCACACTCATTTATATTGTTCCGAATCAATTTTAAATGAGACCATATGAATCTACACATAAATTTACATAAGAATCAGCATTAATCTTGATATGCATGAAAATACACTAAATGCGCAATTTTCGGGCTTTCAGTACACTCATTCATATTGCTCAGAATCAATTTTAAATGAAACCATATGATTATACACATCAATTTACATAAGAATCAGCATTAATCTTGATATGCATGAAAATACACTAAATGCGCAATTTTCGGGCTTTCAGTACACTCATTTATATTGCTCAGAATCAATTTTAAATGAGACCATATGAATCTACAAATAAATTTACATAAGAATCATCATTAATCTTGATATGCATGAAAATGCACTAAATGTGCAATTTTCGGGCTTTCAGCACACTCATTTATATTGCTCAGAATCAATTTTAAATGAGACCATATGAATCTACACATAAATTTACATAAGAATCAGCATTAATCTTGATATGCATGAAAATACACTAAATGCGCAATTTTCGGGCTTTCAGTACACTCATTCATATTGCTCAGAATCAATTTTAAATGAGACCATATGATTCTACACATCAATTTACATAAGAATCAGAATTAATCTTGATATGCATGAAAATACAATAATTACGCAATTTTCGGGCTTACAGTACACTCATTTATATTGTTCAGAATCAATTTTAAATGAAACCATATGATTCTAAACATCAATTTACATAAGAATCTGCATTAATCTTGATATGCATGAAAATACACTAAATGCGCAATTTTCGGGCTTTCAGTACACTCATTTATATTGATCAGAATCAATTTTAAATGAAACCATATGACTCTACACATCAATTTACATAAGAGTCAGCATTAATCTTGATATGCATGAAAATACACTAAATGCACAATTTTAGGGCTTTCAGTACACTCATTTATATTGCTCAGAATCAATTTTAAATGAAACCATATGATTCAACACATCAATTTACATAAGAATCAGCATTAATCTTGATATGCATGAAAATACACTAAATGCGCAGTTTCTGTTTTTCAGTACATTCATTTATATTGCTTAGAATCAATATTAAATGAGACCATATGATTCTACACATCAATTTACATAAGAATCAGCATTAATTTTAATAGGCATGAAAATACATTAATGCGCAATTTTCGGGCTTTCAGTACACTCATTTATATTGCTCAGAATCAATTTCAAATGAATCCATATGATTCTAAACATCAATTTACATAAGAATCAGCATTAATCTTGATATGCATGAAAATACATTAAATGTGCAATTTTCGTGCTTTCAGTACACTCATTTATATTGCTCAGAATCAATTTTAAATGAGACCGTATGATTCTACACATCAATTTACATAAGAATCAGCATTAATCTTGATATGCATGAAAATACACAAAATGCGCAGTTTTTGGTCTTTCAGTACACTCATTTATATTGATCAGAATCAATTTTAAATGAGACCATATAATTCTACACACCAATTTACATAAGAATCAGCATTAATCTTGATATGCATGAAAATACAGTAAATGCACAATTTTCGGGCTTTCAGTATACTCATTTATATTGCTCAGAATCAATTTTAAATGAAACCATATGATTATACACATCAATTTACATAAGAATCAGCATTGATCTTGATATGCATGAAAATACAATAATTGCGCAATTTTCGGGCGTACAGTACACTCATTTATATTGCTCAGAATCAATTTTAAATGAAACCATATGATTCTAAACATCAATTTACATAAGAATCAGCATTAATCTTGATATGCATGAAAATACATTAAATGCGCAATTTTCGGGCTTTCAGTACACTCATTTATATTGCTCAGAATCAATTTTAAATGAGACCGTATGATTCTACACATCAATTTACATAAGAATCAGCATTAATATTGATATGCATGAAAATACACTAAATGCGCAGTTTTTGGTCTTTCAGTACACTCATTTATATTGATCAGAATCAATTTTAAATGAGACCATATAATTCTACACACCAATTTACATAAGAATCAGCATTAATCTTGATATGCCTGAAAATACACTAAATGCACAATTTTCGGGCTTTCAGTATACTCATTTATATTGCTCAGAATCAATTTTAAATGAAACCATATGATCCTACACATCAATTTACATAAGAATCAGCATTAATCTTGATATGCATGAAAATACACTAAAGGCACAGATTTTGGTCTTTCAGTACACTCATTTATATTGAACAGAATCAATTTTCAATGAGACCATATGATTCTACACATCAATTTACATAAGAATCAGCATTAATCTTGATATGCATGAAAATACACTAAATGCGCAATTTTCGGGCTTTCAGTACACTCATTTATATTGCTCAGAATCAATTTTAAACGAAACCATATGATTCTACACATACATTTACATAAGAATCAGCATTAATCTTGATATGCATGAAAATACACTAAATGCGCAGTTTTCCGGCCTTCAGTACACTCATTTATATTGCTCAGAATCAATATTAAATGAGACCATATGATTCTACACATCAATTTACATAAGAATCAGCATTAATCTTGATATGCATGAAAATACACTAAATGCGCAATTTTCGGGCTTTCAGTACACTCATTTATATTGCTCATAATCAATTTTAATTGAAACGATATTATTCTTCACATCAATTTACATAAGAATCAGCATTAATCTTGATATGCATGAAAATACACTAAATGCGCAATTTTCGGGCTTTCAGTACACTCATTTATATTGCTCAGAATCAATTTTAAATGAGACCGTATGATTCTACACATCAATTTACATAAGAATCAGCATTAATCTTGATATGCATGAAAATACACTAAATGCGCAATTTTCAGGCTTTCAGTACACTCATTTATGTGGCTCGGAGTCAATTTTAAATGAGACCATATGATTCTACACATCAATTTACATAAGAATCAGCATTAATCTTGATATGCATGAAAATACACTAAATGCGCAATTTTCGGGCTTTCAGTACACTCATTTATATTGCTCGGAATCAATTTTAATTGAAACCATATGATTCTACACATCAATTTACATAAGAATCAGCATTAATTTTAATAGGCATGAAAATACATTAATGCGCAATTTTCGGGCTTTCAGCACACTCATTTATATTGCTCAGAATCAATTTTAAATGAGACCATATAATTCTACACATCAATTTACATAAGAATCAGCATTAATCTTGATATGCATGAAAATACACTAAATGCGCAATTTTCGGGCTTTCAGTATACTCATTTATATTGCTCAGAAACAATTTTAAAAGAGACCATATGATTCTACACATCAATTTACATAAGAATCAGCATTAATCTTGATATGCATGAAAAAACACTAAATGCGCAGATTTTGGTCTTTCAGTACACTCATTTATATTGAACAGAATCAATTTTAAATGAGACCATATGATTCTACACATCAATTTACATAAGAATCAGCATTAATCTTGATATGCATGAAAATACAATAATTGCGCAATTTTCGGGCGTACAGTACACTCATTTATATTGCTCAGAATCAATTTTAAATGAGACCATATGATTCTACACATCAATTTACATAAGAATCAGCATTAATCTTGATATGCATGAAAATACACTAAATGCGCAATTTTCGGGCTTTCATTACACTCATTTATATTGCTCAGAACCAACTTTAAACGAAACCATATGCTTCTACACAACCATTTACATAAGAATCAGCATTCATCTTGATATGCATGAAAATACACTAAATGCGAAATTTTCGGGCTTTCAGTACACTCATTTATGTGGCTCGGAGTCTATTTTAAATGAGACCATATGATTCTACACATCAATTTACATAAGAATCAGCATTAATCTTGATATGCATGAAAATACACTAAATGCGCAATTTTCGGGCTTTCAGTACACTCATTTATATTGCTCAGAATCAATTTCGAATGAGACCGTATGATTCTACACATCAATTTACATAAGAATCAGCATTAATCTTGATATGCATGAAAATACACTAAATGCGCAATTTTCTTGTTTTCAGTACACTAATTGATATTGCTCAGAATCAATTTTAAATGGGACCGTATGATTCTACACATCAATTTACATAAGAATCAACATTAATGTTGATATGCATGAAAATACACTCAATGCGCAGTTTTTGGTCATTCAGTACACTCATTTATATTGATCAGAATCAATTTTAAATGAGACCATATAATTCTACACATCAATTTACATAAGAATCAGCATTAATCTTGATATGCATGAAAATACACTAAATGCACAATTTTCGGGCTTTCAGTATACTCATTTATATTGCTCAGAAACAATTTTAAAAGAGACCATATGATTCTACACATCAATTTACATAAGAATCAGCATTAATCTTGATATGCATGAAAATACACTAAATGCGCAGATTTTGGTCTTTCAGTACACTCATTTATATTGCACAGAATCAATTTTAAATGAGACCATATGATTCTACACATCAATTTACATAAGAATCAGCATTGATCTTGATATGCATGAAAATACAATAATTGCGCAATTTTCGGGCGTACAGTACACTCATTTATATTGCTCAGAATCAATTTTAAATGAAACCATATGATTCTAAACATCAATTTACATAAGAATCAGCATTAATCTTGATATGCATGAAAATACATTAAATGCGCAATTTTCGGGCTTTCAGTACACTCATTTATATTGCTCAGAATCAATTTTAAATGAGACCGTATGATTCTACACATCAATTTACATAAGAATCAGCATTAATATTGATATGCATGAAAATACACTAAATGCGCAGTTTTTGGTCTTTCAGTACACTCATTTATATTGATCAGAATCAATTTTAAATGAGACCATATAATTCTACACACCAATTTACATAAGAATCAGCATTAATCTTGATATGCCTGAAAATACACTAAATGCACAATTTTCGGGCTTTCAGTATACTCATTTATATTGCTCAGAATCAATTTTAAATGAAACCATATGATCCTACACATCAATTTACATAAGAATCAGCATTAATCTTGATATGCATGAAAATACACTAAATGCGCAGATTTTGGTCTTTCAGTACACTCATTTATATTGAACAGAATCAATTTTCAATGAGACCATATGATTCTACACATCAATTTACATAAGAATCAGCATTAATCTTGATATGCATGAAAATACACTAAATGCGCAATTTTCGGGCTTTCAGTACACTCATTTATATTGCTCAGAATCAATTTTAAACGAAACCATATGATTCTACACATACATTTACATAAGAATCAGCATTAATCTTGATATGCATGAAAATACACTAAATGCGCAGTTTTCCGGCCTTCAGTACACTCATTTATATTGCTCAGAATCAATATTAAATGAGACCATATGATTCTACACATCAATTTACATAAGAATCAGCATTAATCTTGATATGCATGAAAATACACTAAATGCGCAATTTTCGGGCTTTCAGTACACTCATTTATATTGCTCGGAATCAATTTTAATTGAAACCATATGATTCTACACATCAATTTACATAAGAATCAGCATTAATTTTAATAGGCATGAAAATACATTAATGCGCAATTTTCGGGCTTTCAGCACACTCATTTATATTGCTCAGAATCAATTTTAAATGAGACCATATAATTCTACACATCAATTTACATAAGAATCAGCATTAATCTTGATATGCATGAAAATACACTAAATGCGCAATTTTCGGGCTTTCAGTATACTCATTTATATTGCTCAGAAACAATTTTAAAAGAGACCATATGATTCTACACATCAATTTACATAAGAATCAGCATTAATCTTGATATGCATGAAAAAACACTAAATGCGCAGATTTTGGTCTTTCAGTACACTCATTTATATTGAACAGAATCAATTTTAAATGAGACCATATGATTCTACACATCAATTTACATAAGAATCAGCATTAATCTTGATATGCATGAAAATACAATAATTGCGCAATTTTCGGGCGTACAGTACACTCATTTATATTGCTCAGAATCAATTTTAAATGAGACCATATGATTCTACACATCAATTTACATAAGAATCAGCATTAATCTTGATATGCATGAAAATACACTAAATGCGCAATTTTCGGGCTTTCATTACACTCATTTATATTGCTCAGAACCAACTTTAAACGAAACCATATGCTTCTACACAACCATTTACATAAGAATCAGCATTCATCTTGATATGCATGAAAATACACTAAATGCGAAATTTTCGGGCTTTCAGTACACTCATTTATGTGGCTCGGAGTCAATTTTAAATGAGACCATATGATTCTACACATCAATTTACATAAGAATCAGCATTAATCTTGATATGCATGAAAATACACTAAATGCGCAATTTTCGGGCTTTCAGTACACTCATTTATATTGCTCAGAATCAATTTTAATTGAAACCAAATGATTCTTCACATCAATTTACATAAGAATCAGCATTAATCTTGATATGCATGAAAATACACTAAATGCGCAATTTTCGGGCTTTCAGTACACTCATTTATATTGCTCGGAATCAATTTTAATTGAAACCATATGATTCTACACATCAATTTACATAAGAATCAGCATTAATTTTAATAGGCATGAAAATACATTAATGCGCAATTTTCGGGCTTTCAGCACACTCATTTATATTGCTCAGAATCAATTTTAAATGAGACCATATAATTCTACACATCAATTTACATAAGAATCAGCATTAATCTTGATATGCATGAAAATACACTAAATGCGCAATTTTCGGGCTTTCAGTATACTCATTTATATTGCTCAGAAACAATTTTAAAAGAGACCATATGATTCTACACATCAATTTACATAAGAATCAGCATTAATCTTGATATGCATGAAAAAACACTAAATGCGCAGATTTTGGTCTTTCAGTACACTCATTTATATTGAACAGAATCAATTTTAAATGAGACCATATGATTCTACACATCAATTTACATAAGAATCAGCATTAATCTTGATATGCATGAAAATACACTAAATGCGCAATTTTCGGGCTTTCAGTACACTCATTTATATTGCTCAGAATCAATTTTAATTGAAACCAAATGATTCTTCACATCAATTTACATAAGAATCAGCATTAATCTTGATATGCATGAAAATACACTAAATGCGCAATTTTCGGGCTTTCAGTACACTCATTTATATTGCTCGGAATCAATTTTAATTGAAACCATATGATTCTACACATCAATTTACATAAGAATCAGCATTAATTTTAATAGGCATGAAAATACATTAATGCGCAATTTTCGGGCTTTCAGCACACTCATTTATATTGCTCAGAATCAATTTTAAATGAGACCATATAATTCTACACATCAATTTACATAAGAATCAGCATTAATCTTGATATGCATGAAAATACACTAAATGCGCAATTTTCGGGCTTTCAGTATACTCATTTATATTGCTCAGAAACAATTTTAAAAGAGACCATATGATTCTACACATCAATTTACATAAGAATCAGCATTAATCTTGATATGCATGAAAAAACACTAAATGCGCAGATTTTGGTCTTTCAGTACACTCATTTATATTGAACAGAATCAATTTTAAATGAGACCATATGATTCTACACATCAATTTACATAAGAATCAGCATTAATCTTGATATGCATGAAAATACACTAAATGCGCAATTTTCGGGCTTTCAGTACACTCATTTATATTGCTCAGAATCAATTTTAATTGAAACCAAATG